>SJYC01042120.1:0-30744 GCA_006408675.1 Madoqua kirkii | reverse complement strand
TTACTATATTTACAGAGTTGTGCAATCATCATTACATTCAATTTTAGAATGTTCTTCATCACCTCAAAAATAGGTGCACATCCCTACACACATTAGTTGTCACTCCTCAAAACTCCAGCTCCCTTGATTGTCAGCAACCATTTAATCTACTTTCTGCCTCTACAGACTTAACTATTCTGAACACTTCATATAAATGGGATCATAGAATATGTTTTCTTTTGGACTGGCTTATTTCACTTAGCACAGCATTTTCTAGGTTTGTCCATGCTATAGCATGTAACAGTAATCCATCCCTTACTGTTGAATAATATTCCACTGTATGGACACATTCTCCCTATCCATAAATAAGCATTTAGGTTGCTACACTTTGTGGCTATGATGAATAATGCTGCTATAAGCATTTTTGTGCAAATTTTAGTGTTGACATAGGTTTTCATTTCTCTTAGGCATATACCTGGGGGTAGAACTGGGAAGTTAAATGGAAACATTATGTTTAACTTTTTGAGGAAGTCCCAGATATGTTTTCCAAAACGGCTACACCATTTTACCTTCCAATCAGCAATATACTAGAGCTTCTTTCCTTACTTCTCACCAACACTCACCACTAATCATTTATTATTCATCTTTTTTATTATAGCTATCCTAGGGAGAGTGATGTAGTATTTCATTGTGGTTTTGATTTCCATTTCCCTAATGACCAATGTTGGTGAGCATCTCCTTCAGGTGCTTACTGGTAGTTTGTATATCTTGAAGAAATATCTACTCAGATCCTTTGTCCATTTTCTAATTGAGTTATTTGCCTTTCTGCTGTTGAGTTATAAGAAATCTTTATATGTTCTAGATATATGTCATTTTTCAGATATATGATTTCCAAAATTTTTTCCCATTCTTAAATGAGTGAAAGACTTTTCATTTTCTTAACAGCACAAAAGTTTAAAATGTTTATTGTTAGTCTTTCAGGTAAAAAATGAATGGCTGGTTCACCTTGCAGCTCAATCATGTAACGTGTTTTTCTCTAAGACAACTATCAGCAGAACTGCTACTCTATGACATCCATGTTTATTTTTTACAAGTATATAATTCCTTACATATATATATTTGCTCATAAAATTGATTCTCCTGGAACAAGATACAAGAAGGAAGATGTGGTATGTCATCCTGTGATTTTTAACTACTCTTGACACACCACTGACTTATCCAAGGGACACCTGACCCGGAGAAAGGAGTATAAGCAAGGACAATGAACAGTAATGGTTATTCCACAGTATTTATGAGGAGGGAGAGAAGACTAATTAATGGATGATGATTTTTTTGTAAAATCAATCACCTTTTGTAAATATCTTTTTCACTGCTGCTGCTGCTGCTGCTGCTGTTGCTAAGTTGCTTCAGTCATGTTCGACTCTTTGCGACCCCATAGACCGCAGCCCACCAGGCTCCCCTGTCCCTGGGATTCTCCAGGCAAGAACACTGGAGTCCATTTCCTTCTCCAATGCATGAAAGTGAAAAGTGAAAGGGAAGTCACTCAGTCGTGTCCGACTCTTTGCGACCCCATGGACTGCAGCCTACCAGGCTCCTCCGTCCATGGGATTTTCCAGGCAAGAGTACTGGAGTGGGGTGCCATTGCTTTCTTTTTCACTAGAGTTGATATAAGATGTTAAAATTCTATTCTCCGCTTAGCAAATGAAGATAGACAGGTTTTAGACTGTCCTAAGTGGCCAGTGAAGCCTCTGTCCAGAATTAAGAAAAGGTCAGTTCAAACAAATCCTATAGATGCTCAGTAAAATATATTCTGGAGATCAAGGTGTCCCTATACAAGTCCTTTAAGAGGCCCAGGAACATTATCTATTAGAAAACTACTCAGCCTATACAAGGCTCTTCAAGAACTTATAGCTGTGTTAAAGCAAACTTCTGAAATAGTTACAGACCATGGCTAAGTTATGAAACCTAGGCCAGTCCTAACTTGCCTTTGTTCCCAACCCACTCTGCATACCACTGCAAAATTAATCCCCCTAAATCACTGTTACCTTGACTTGAGAATTTTTAGTAATAATTAAAAGCTAATATCAATGGAGGTCTTAACTATGTGCCCTGCATTGTCCTGAACAATTTAAATGGATTTTCTCATTTAATCCTCCTCATAACCCAGTGAGGTAGTTACTATAATTCTCCTGAAGATGAGGAAACTGTGGCTTATTCAGTAATCCACCCAAAACTGCTGAGCCCCTGAGTGGCAATGCTAAGATCCAAATGTAGGTTTGAGCTGAGGCTCTCAACCACTATGGTATTTCTGCAGAGACACCACTGATCTAGTAATCACTTAGGGGGACAACTAAAGGCACATGCATCAGAATTTCCAGGGTAAATTCTCTGACTCACAGCAGGTTTGGGAACCACTACAAGTTAACTCTCCATTTCCTGCAGAATGTCTAAACTCCTCTTCCCAGAGGCTTCTAGGATAAAGGCAAAATTCCTTAAATTAGCTTATTAAAGCTCTTCAGAGTCTGTCACTTGACTGACCTTTCTGGTCCCATTTTGCCCCAAGCCCCCTTTTTGTTTCCATTTCTATTCTTTATCACAAGACTCTTTCTTCTCAGGGTATTTGCACAAGCTGTTCTTTGGTCTAGGATGCTCTTCCCTCCTCCTTTTGTCCAATCAACTCTTGCTCTTCCTCAGGCTTTAGCATGATGGGCACTTTCTGAGAAAAAATTTTCTGATTGCCCTGTTTAGGTCAAAATCCTAGCTATTATCTCTAATAACATCATGTACTACATTTGCAAACTAAAAACTGTCTTTACATGGTTATCTCTCTTGCCCTCGATAAAGAGTAAACTCTACAAAGGTAGGAACTGTGCTTGTTTTTCTCAGTATTGTATCTCCAGTGCCTGGCTTAGTTGTTGTTGTTTAGTTGCTAAGTCGTGTCTGACTCTTTGTGACCCCATGGACTATAGTCCGCCAGGCTCCTCTGTCCAGGGGATCAGGCAAGAATACTGGAGTGGGTTGCTATATCTTTGTCCAGTAGTATCTTCAGTGCCTGGCTTAGTGCCTGTCACTAATAAATATTGCTTGTTCAATAAATACTTGTCAAAAGAATTAATGGCTTCAAGGCCTTTTAACTATTCCGTACTTAACCAACCAACCATATTTTTCACTCTTGCTCAACTGAGAGGTACCGTGCCATTTACAGAGGTTAATTCCTCTCCACATCTTTTCATCCTTATCTAAACCCAAAATCCTTTCCCACCTCTTTACCTACCTAATTCCTCCTATTGTTACAAGGTAGAGCCTAAATTTCCCTTGTTTCACCAAGTTCTCTAACTCACCAACCCACAACAGCTCTTCTAAACTGCTACCTCATTTGCATTTCTAGGCCACTCACTTGGCACTTTGGCACTTCATCATACACAGCCATGTATCCTCACGCGGTATTTCACATGTAAGTGGTCTGGTTACTTTTTTAAATATAAGTATCGTTAGGTAGTTTGTATGTTCTCTGTTGTTGTTCAGCCACCTAGTCGTGTCCGACTCTTTGTGACCCCATGAACTACAGCAGGCTAGGCCTCCCTGTCCTTCACCATCTCCTGAAGTTTGCCCAAATTCATGTCCATTGCATCAGTGATGACACGCAGCCATCTCATCCTCTGATGCCCTCTTTTCCTTCTGCCCTCAATCTTTCCCAGCATCAAGGTCTTTCCCAATGAGTGGGCTCTTTGCATCAGATAGCCAAAATCCTGGAGCCTTAGCCTCAGAGTCAGTCCTTCCCATAAGATTGACTGGCTTGATTTCCTTGTTGTCCAACAACTCTTAGAAGTCTTCTCCAGCACCACAGTTTGAAGGCATCAATTCTTTGGTGCTTTGCCTTCTTTACAGTCCAGCTCTCACAACTACACATGACCACTTGGAAGACCACAGCCTTGACTATATGGACCTTTGTCAGCAAAGTAATGTCTCTGCTTTTCAACACGCTGTCTAGGTTTGTCATAGCTTTCCTTTGTTCTTAAAGGGTAGTCATTGGTTAATTTGTGACTAGAGTACCCAAGCACATCATAAATACTCTGTAAATGTCTGCTAAATAAATTAATGAAGAATATTCTGTAACCTGCAATGTGGACTCAACCTGCAGTTTATCAGCAAATTTGGCAGAGGACACCTGGATATTTTGCATTTTTTCTTTGGAATATCTGTAGGATCCCTTGGCAGACAGTTCAAAACAAGTGTCGGGGAGAACATTAAAGTAATATACTACTTTAAATTTCCTATAGTTCTATACTCAGGTATTTCTAAATCCACTATAAAAGTATTAATACATTTCATAACTCTTTAGGATAACTCTACATTATCGATCCTAATCCTCCAAGGTTGGGAGAATCTTTAAATATTTCAGTAGATAAATTTCTATTTCAAAACATAACATTGAGGAAAATATTTTTGTGGTCATGCTATTAATCTCTTGGTTAAATATCATTTACCATAAATCTTTATGTAAAATAGGTAAGTGTATTTCAACTTTTTATTTGGAGGGGGTCAAACTGAGATCTAAGCAATTAAGAACTTTTTAATTTCAAAATCAGAATAAATTATGATTCCAGTTATTCTAGTTTCAAAATCCTAAAGCCAAGGAAAATAATGTTGACGAACAGTGGGGCTAGTGGCAAAGAATCTGCCTGCCAATGCAGGAGATGCACAAGACCCAAGAGACAAAAGTTCGATCCCTGCAATGGGAAGATACCCTGGAGTAGGAAATGGCAACCCACCCCAGTATTCTTGCCTAGAAAATTCCAAGGACAGAAGAGCCTGGTGGGCCATAGTCCATGGGATTGTAAAAGAGTTGGACATAACTTAGCAACCAAACAACAACAATTTACATACTATAAAATTAACTCACATTAAATTTTTAAAGTCTGTTTACAGATTTGTGTCACCATCACCAGAATCTAAATTTGTTTTGTATTATTTTTGCAATATAATTTACAAAGCTGTGTAGTCATCACCACTCTAATCCTGGAACATTTTCGTCAAGCCCAAAAGAAACAACATGCCCTTTAGCAATCTCTCTCCATCTCTCTCCAGCCCCTCCAGCTTTTGGCAACCACTAATCTACTTTGTCTCTATGAATTTATTCTTAACATTTAATATAAATGGAATCATACAATATGTGGTGTTTCATGACTAGCTCCTTTCACTTAACATGTTTTCAAGATTTATTCATATTGTCACATGTATTAGTACTTCATTCCTTGTTGTCAGCTAATAACATTTTGGGCTTGCATGTGTACATGCTCAGTCACTTCAGTCATGTCCGATTGTTTGCAACCCTACTTATTGTAGCTCCCCCCAGGTTCCTCTGTCCATGGGATTCTCCAGGCAAGAATAATGAAATAGGTTGCCATTTCCTTCTTCAGGGATCGTCCGGACTCAGGTATCAAAACTGTGTCTCCTGCACTGCAGGCAGATATACTGTACAGGAGGATTTACTGGTTTATCCATTCATCAGTTGACAGATACTTGGGTTGTTTCCACTTTTTGGATACTAGGAATAATGCTGCTATGAATGTTGGCATACAAGTCTTGGTGTAGATATATATCTTTATTCCTCTTGGGTAGATACCAAAGAGTAGGATTACTAGGTCAGGTGGTAATTGCTTCATCTTTCCCTAATTAGTCTTAAGGTGAATAACAAAGTTTTTTCCCCATTTCAAAGGATTTTTGACACAGCCAGGACGCAGAATTTTCAAGAAAATGTTAATATAATTCTTTTTTTAAAAAAAAAAGAAGAAGAAGAATCTGCACACCACTTTGCTAGCAATAGAACTGTACCACATTACTTTCCAGTGTGAAGTCCAAACAGAAATTCTAAGATGAGGTGAAAATTCCTTTTAATGTAAGTCATAAAATTAAATGGAGTCTGCTCTAATCTATGTAATCAATATCCTAGAATAAAATTCTGTTTTTTGAGCAGAATGTATGTATCCATTCCTTCTGGCTAACAATTGCTTTAACAGATAAACACACAGTAAAAGAAGACTTACCCAGTAGGAGTAGTAATAAATAGGAATTTAAAATCTCAAATGCCTTAATAAATTATTTATTTCCCTCCCCTGTTATGGGTCTGCTCCTCATTTCATGAGAAAAGGGTAAAAGCATTAATTATAATTAGTCATGTAAATTCCCAAAGTCTTTCATAAAAGCATCTTTCAGAAATCAGAAGCCAAATAACTTCTGGTCACATGTTATTTTTATTTTTCTTCCTGGCGATATACACTCTAGTTCAGATGTATTCAGGAAGCAGACTATAAGCAAGAAATTAAAAGCTGACTGCAAAATTCTGCGTAAAATTTAAAAGAACTTTAAAAACACATTTTAACGTAAAGAAAAATCAAACATCTTGCAGCAGAAATTAGGCATAATCAGGGGAAAACTACCAACGGTCTACCAATCACAGCACTAGAGAACGCCACAGGTCGTCCAAAAGACGTCTTCCTTTTAGCCAACAGTTCTTTTCCTCCCGCCAAAGCTGTCCCTAGAGCGTCAGAGAATAACTCAACGAGCGATTTATGATTTTTTCCTTTTGATCTCTCCTCCACACACATCCACCTGCTTGGAGGTGTCAATGGTTAACACTGACCAGCAGCAGACAGAGAAACAAACACCCCTGACAACCCACAGCTGAGTAAGCAAGAGCTGTTTATTCACGACCATGTTCCATTTGGAGACTATCGGCGAGCCCTTGAAAGCCCAGGCACATTTTAGAAGGTTCCTAGAGAGGGAGGGAATAATCTCCCCCCGACACACACACACACACACACACAAACACACACACACCCCACCCCTCTCCCCCCGCCCCGAGAAACATACACTGAGAGGTTCGGGTGGGAACCATCTGGTCAAGGCAGCCCCTGCCCTTCCGACCCCTCAGGAATAACCTCAAGCACTAGAGCATCCGACCCTATGCGGGGGTTGTGTAACTCCCCAAAATGGGATCAGACACCGCAGAGGCTGGCCACAGCGCTGAGGGCTTCCGAAGACGCTTTCTGCCACCCCCACCCCCGCCACGGCCCACCCCGACGCCGCGGCCGGGACTGGAGACCCTGCCGAGAAATGGCCTTTAGATCCCACCCCTCACCTGGCTCGGTCCCACCTGAGCACCAGAGCTGAGAGAAAACAGGCAGGGAGAGCTGACCTTGATGCTACTGACAGTGGAGCGGCACATCCTGCTGCTTCCTGGAAAGCGGCCCGCAGGACATTTTTCCCCCTGGAGGAAGGAAACGGGAGGGCGCCGGCCGGGCGGCGGCGGGCGCGGCGGCGGTGGTGGTCCGGGCGGGCTGTGCAGCCTCTAGCGGGGACGGTCCGAGGACTACATCTCCCAGGCTGCTCTGGGCCGCCTTGCGTCGTGACCCCAGCGCGCACGGAGGCGGTGACTCTTACCTCACAGAGGTAGCTCCTCCGCCGGCAGCAACTCGGCGCCCGCGGTCCATGGACCGGAACCCCGGGCCGACGGGCAGGAACCCCGGCCGCGATTGCCGTCTTCCCGCCCTAGGCTCCTCCTCCTCGCTCCCCACCGCCTCCTCCGGACACCCGCGGGCCGCGCACCGCCACCGCCGGGCTCGCGGAGCTGCCCCGAGAGGCTGGGTGGCGGGTTCGCGGCTGCCGCCGGACTGAGGCCTACTCCGCCGCCTCTCAGTGCTATTGTCCTGGGCCCGGCCCTGAGCGGGCTCACCGGAAAGGCGAGTGCGCCGGCTCTGCCGAAGATGCCGGACCAAGCCCTACAGCAGATGCTGGACAGGTACGGGTAGCCTTTGGGGAGGACGCGAGCCGCTGACCCTCGTTCGGCCCTGCCGCGCCCGGCCTCGGGGCTCTTCGGAGCGGAGCCCAGCGTGCCGGGAGGAGTTCTACGGCCTGGGGGCCGGGCGAGGGGCCGAAAGTTTGGAGTCCGTACTTGCGGGAGGACGGAGCGGGCGGCCTGGGTGCGGAGACTTAAAGCGAAACTTAGTTAAGGAGTGGCATCTAGTTTCGTCGGAACGCCTTTGCGAAGTGAGAGGGGCTTCTATGAACCCAGAGAATTAGTTTCTTTTTTCTCACTCTCCTCCCCTCCCCCCAAACTGTGTTGTAACGTGTTTGTCCTAGATGTCACTGGCAAGAAGAGCCAAACTAATTTTCTGAGGAATGTTTCTCCTCCAATTTTAACTCTTTCCAAAAGCCGAGGAAAAATAAGCATTCGTTTGGAAAGCTTCATAGGCAAACTTCATTCTTCCTTCCTCCGCATCCCCAACCCCAAACTATAAGGTCAAGAGTATCCGCAAGGGACTTTAACGGTCAGACTAGAGTTCAGGTTATGGGAAACAGACATAAATCCAACCCTGAACATTTCGCGTATTTTACCATGCGTTGAGTTCCCTGAGAAAGTTTCATCTTGTCATGGGGCAAGTTCCTGTGGCGGGGGGGTTCCGGTCAGTAAAACTTTCTGTGAAATCGGCTGCAGAGCCCTCTGCTGTTGAAATTCTAGTCTCTGGGTTCTACCACGAATTTCTGGAGACCCTTACCCCACATTTTCCGCTAAGGACATAACTTCCTGCCAACGCCAGTGCTGTTGGCTAATGATATGTTTTCGTTGCCTACAACTCTGAGTAGACCACTCGCTACCCACTTAAGCGTGTGATATATAACTCTATACTGAGAACAAATCCAACTGGAAAGTGTTAAATGAGGAGGTTCCCTTAAATGAAATTATACCCAATGAAATTATGCTTGGATCACACCCATAACACAAATCACTCAAGAGTACCTCTTCTTCCAGAGTGACAGACATTTCCTTTGGAGCTTAGAATTTTGGGACGTCTGCTGCTGCTGCTGCTGCTGCTAAGTCACTTCAGTCGTGTCCGACTCTGTGCGACCCCATAGACGGCAGCCCACCAGGCTCCCCCATCCCTGGGATTCTCCAGGCAAGAACACTGGAGTGGGTTGCCATTTCTTTTCCAGTGCATAAAAGTGAGAAGTGAAAGTGAAGTCGCTCAGTCCTGTCCGACTCTGCGACCGGCTGGACTGTAGCCTACCAGGCTCCCCCATCTAGAAATCATGGTACTGACTTTTTTCAGTGGGAGTGACCCAGTGATTAATCCAACCCTTGTTCTAGGAGAGCGTTCAGATCAAGTTGTATTGACTACTCCCTTTTTATATAAGTAGTTTACAAGCTCCTGGAAGGCAGAAGTCATTATTTCAAATTCTACAGCCCCCTGTACAAAGCAAGTCATCAGTAAATACTTTTATGAACAAATGCATGAACTTTTTTGTCATTCTCTCCAGTTTTGTAGTGGTCTAATTTACCATACTGGCAAATTACATAGGACAACTGAAATATGCCCAGAGGAGACCATTTTCTGCCACTGCCAATTCCAATCAAAGACCCTATTTTGGTGCTGGGTATTTTGTAATTAATTTTTACCCCCTCTGAGGGCCTGATGCTTTCCACTTTTATGTAGTTGACTTTTGTGTCCAAAAGCTGATCTGGCTTTGGAGATTTCCATAAAATCTCTTTGGAGATTTCCATAAAAGTAAAAAACCCAAGGAGTGCCAGCAAGACATTTACAGTTGTCTGAACAGAAACTTGGCAATTCTGGCTGCATATACTGAAACAGGTGACTATAATACTGGCTTCCCTCATCTTCTCTGTCTTTTTGACATATCTCTTAAGATGATATTCAAAGATCATTTTGCAACCTGGCCCTCTGTTGGAATCACCTGAGGAGTATTTTAACATATGGATAAATGCCTGACTCTACCCACGACCAGTTAGTTAACAGATTTCTGGAGAATAGGGCCTGAGCATGGGTATTTTCAAAAGCTTTTCAATGTGTGTTGTGGTTGAAAATCACTTTTAAAGGGTTTGGGTGTTTTTTTTTTTTTTTTTTGTAGTGCCACATGGCTTGAGGGATCTTAATTCCCCAACTAGGGATTGAATCTGGGCCTCCTGCAGTGGAAGTAGAGTTCTAGCCACTGGACCACCAGGAAATTCCCACTACCCTAAACCCTAAGTGATTATTTCATGATAAGGGATAGTACTTTTTAGTGAGGTAAGCTTGGACAGAAATCTTGAAAGTCTCATTTTGCCACTTACTGACTGTATGACTTTGGATTTAAATTCTGAGGTTCTACATCATCTTTATTTACTTATTTTTATTTTAGTTTAGTTTACAGTACTGTATTGGTTTTGACATACATTGACATGAATCTGCCATGGGTGTATACAAGCTCCCAATCCTGAACCCCTCTCCCACCTCCCACCTCTACATCATCTTTAAAAAATGGTAATGTCCTACCTTACAGGACTGTATAAATGAGAACAAGTATAAACACTTTGTTGTTGTTCTTGTACAGGCTCTCTGTTGCATTTTATACGACAATATAATGCTATTTGTATGTTAGGCACACAGAACGTACTTAAGATCCTGGTATAACCAGGATTTCCCTGGTGGTGCAGTGATTGGGAGTTTGCCTTCCAGTTCAGGGGACCTGTGTTTGATCTCTGTTGGGGAAACTTAAGATCCCACATGCCACAGTGCCGGAACTAGAGAGAAGCCTGTGTGCATTGGGCTAAGACCCAATCCAGCCAAATAAATTAATATTTAAAATAAAATTCTAATGTAACCAATCGATTAGCAATTTACACACACACCCATACCCATACATACCCCTCCCCCATCTCCTTTCTATTTACTATCATCTTAATCTGGGCTAGCCCCTCTGCAAGTTGAACACAAAGATACTTGATGGGTTCATTTCAGGAATACTGACAAGTTCAAGAGACTAAAATATGTCAACCTGTTAGGACCCAGAATTCTTGCTTGAATTTGGCTCCACCCCCAGCTTGGTCTTTGGGTGGCAAGTTTTGAGCTACAGAATTTACTTCAGAAACTCCCTTTATGTCTTCAGTACAACTTCCATCCTTGAGAAGATTAAGGAAATGTATATTACATATATTGTTTTGCTTCTGGGTTAAGATTAGGTATATTTTAATAGTTTATTAAATTTGTATTCATTGTTGATTTGATAAATATTGATCCATTTGCCCAGTACCATTCTAAGCCCTCAGTATATGGCGGTAGTGAACATAAGCAGAAATGTGTGGAGCTTTAATTCTAGTGAGGTTTGTGTTCCACAAATGTCAAATAAAATAAAGATTTACAAATATGATGGTATTTTCAGTTTATACATTCAGTCTTCCACGGTTTTTTAATTAATAGCAGCTTATTAAGAGCTGAAGTTCAATTGCTTGTCCTTTGTGAATAAGTAAATCTAGTTTATCAGTTGTTTATCTTAATAAATTTTATTCTTGCCATATTTGCAACTGGAAAGAGTATATGTAGATATATATTTTGATTGCCTTTCATTTTTATAAACAGCAGCTATTTTATGTAAATTTATCATTTGAACCTTTTAAATTGAGAGTGGTGGAAAGGGGGTGGTTTTCTAATATCATGAATGATTGGGAGTCACAAATCATTGCCCTGAAATTATAACCATTCATAAATTCAAACCCTTTACATCAGGCTCTCTGAATCTTATTTTCTCTTCTTTCCCTTCATTGCTGTACTTTTTTAAGAAGTCTGTTATGTCTACTCTGTCACCATTATACTTTCTCATTTTCTCTTTTACTTCTCCAAATGAGGATTAAATGTATAGAGAATACAAAGAATACTATAAACCAACCTCAGGAATGGACCTCAGGTTTAAAGCCTGGTGAGAGATGCTTCTGGAAACTTGACTTTTGTATACCCCTTTCATATTGAACACTTAGGAATTTGTTGAGGTTGTTTTGCATCACTTAATTGCACATGGTGAGTAGGTAAAGAACAGAGTCAGTGTCGCCAGAACAGTCAGATGGGAAGAACAATGGAAGAATAATCTGCTCCCCAGAGGCCTCCTGCATAGCAAGTGGTTAGAACTCCCTCTCACAGGATGTTACCAACCATATGGACATCTCTTTAGAGGTTGTAGTTAAATACTGAGTTCTGTGATATTTAGCAATTAGAGAGTATACATATATAATCTATTGTAGTAACATATTACTTGTAATGTGAGTATGGATACTCGTAGTATGGATCATCGAAAAAGCAAGAGAGTTTCAGAAAAACATCTATTTCTGTTTTATTGACTATGCCAAAGCCTTTGACTGTCTGTATCACAATAAACTGTAGAAAATTCTGAAAGAGATGGGAATACCAGACCACCTGACCTGCCTCTAGAGAAACCTGTATACAGGTCAGGAAGCAACAGTTAGAATTGGACATGGAACAACAGACTGGCTCCAAATAGCAAAAATGTGCATCAAGGCTATATGTTGTTACCCTGCTTATTTAACTTGTATACAGAGTACATCATGAGAAACGCTGGGCTGATGAAGCACAAGCTGGAATCAAGATTTCCAGGAGAAATATCAATAACCTCAGATATGCAGATGACACCACCCTTATGGCAGAAGATGAAGAGGAACTAAAGAGCCTCGTGATGAAAGTGAAAAAGGAGAGTAAAAAAGTTGACTGAAAGCTCACCGTTCAGAAAACTAAGATCATGGCATTCGTTTCCATCACTTCATGGCAAATAGATGGGGAAACAGTGAGAGACTTTATTTTTTTGGGTTCCAAAATCACTGCAGATGGTGACTGCAACCATGAGATAAAATGATGCTTACTCGTTGAAAGAAAAGTTATGGGCAACCTAGACAGCATATTGAAAAGCAGAGACATTGCTTTGCCAACAAAGGTCCGTCTAGTCACAGCTATGGTTTTTCCAATAGTCATGTATAGATGTGAGAGTTGGACTATAAAGAAAGCTGAGCTCTGAAGAATTGATGCTTTTGAACTGTGGTGTTAGAGAAGACTCTTAAAAATCCCTTGGACTGCAAGAGATCCAACCAGTCCAACCTAAAGGAAATCAGTCCTGAATGTTCATTGGAAGGACTGATGTTGAAGCTGAAACTCCAATATTTTGGCCACCTGATGCAAGGAACTGACTCCTTTGAAAAGACCCTGATGCCGGGAAAGATTGAAGGTGGGAGGAAAAGGGGACAACAGAGGATGAGATGGTTGGATGGCATCACCGACTCAGTGGACATGAGTTTGAGTAAACTCCAGGAGTCGGTGATGGACAGGGAGGTCTGGCATGCTGCAGTCCATTGGGTCGCAAAGAATCAGACATGACTGAGCAACTGAACTGAAGATTCTTATTACCTCATTATAATTTGACTTTTCATCTACCTTTCTTATCTGTAGCTCTAAGTATATTAAATGTTACTAATAATTTCTTAATTGGTAAATAAACCTAATGACTTTTCTTCTTTGTTCTCATGTCCTTGACATGTATGTAATGAAGCTGAAACTGGTGACCTCCACTCTCTAACTTGAAACTGTGTTCTAGTCTACTACATTATTTGTCTGTCTTACTTTTTCCCCCTCTTATATATCACCTTATCCTTACTCTCTTCAATCACTTAAGTATGGTTCAATCCTCAGCACTTATTCTTCGAAAAGTAGACACTTTTATCACTATCTCACTTTCACCTTTGAGTGACTCCTAAACATTTGTTTTTATTCTTTCCTGCATTTTAGTGTCTGCTCTCCAGCTGCCCAGTAGATAGTTCCATTTGTGTATACACATTATTACTAGTGTCTTCACCTATCTAAAACTAAACAACTCCCTGATTTTTACTTATCTTGGCTTCTCAATTTCTGGCCCATTCTTCTAATCCACCAGCCATAAAACCTACATCTTTTTTTTGCTTTTTTGTTCCCCTTTAAATCCACCTGCTTATCAAATATGATAGATTATTCTTTATCTGACTCCAGTTTTTCTCTTTCAGTTTGACTTACAGAGTGGTACCAGAATTGGCCAGAGCACAATTATAATCATGTCATTCCTATGCTTTAAAACATGCCAGTCTCTATATTACCAATAGGATAAATTCTAAACTTTCAAGACTTTGTGAAGAGACTTAGCTCTATTAATCCAATCCAACCCTAACCTACTTTAACCATACTCTTCTGCACTGCACTTCATTGTCCTCTGAATATATCCTGTTGTGCATCTTATTTTTTCCTTTAGAGTCCTTCCTCCCTTTAGAGTCCTTCCTCCCTCCACCTGGCTGACTCTGAATCATCTTTAAAATTCAGCTCAAATATCACTTGAAGCACTGTACATCTCCTTCAGGAGTGAGTTACTACTTCTAAAATTTCCAACGAATCTCTGTTTCAATAGAAAGTACATCAGTCTAAATTGTAATTTTTTTCAGTGCATCAATCCTGTGTCTCAGAGCCTTTATCACCACCATCATGCACATTCAAGTGGGAGTTCACTGAGAACAGAAACTGTTCCATTTCTTGAGAAGGGGAATGTACATTGGCAACACTGTTGAATCACGACGTCTTTTCACTATTTATGACATATCAGTGTTTAGAATAATCTTGCTGAAGCACCATTTTAAAAATATCTCATTTGTTCAGAACCTGTATTTTTTTAATTGCTTACTAAGCTTAAGTTCAAATTTTTTTAACTTGGCCTTCAAGACCCTCAATCAGTTCAGTTCAGCTCAGTTCAGTCGCTCAGACGTGTCTGACTCTTTGCACCCCATGAGTCGCAGCACACCAGGCCTCCCTATCCATCAGCAACTCCCAGAGTTCACTCAAACTCAAGTCCATTGAGTCGGTGATGCCATCCAACCATTTCATCCTCTGTCGTCCCCTTTTCCTCCTGCTGCCAATCCCTCCCAGCATTACAATCTTTTCCAATGAGTCAACTCTTCACATGAGGTGGCCAAAGTACTAGAGTTTCAGCTTTAGCATCATTCCTTGCAAGGAACATCCACGGTCAATCTCCTTTAGAATGGACTGGTTGGATCTCCTTTCAGTCCAAGGAACTCTCAAGAATCTTCTCCAACACCATAGTTCAAAAACATCAATTCTTCAGCACTCAGCTTTCTTTACAGTCCAACTCTCACATCCATACATGACTACTGGAAAAACCATAGCCTTGACTAGACGGACCTTTGTTGGCAAAGGAACATCTCTGCTTTTTAATATGCTGTCTGAGTTGGTCATAACTCTTCTTCCAAGGAGTGAGCATCTTTTAATTTCATGGCTGCAGTCACCATCTGCAGTGATTTTGGAGCCCCAAAAAATAAAGTCAGCGACTTTTTCCACTGTTTCCCCATCTATTTCCCATGAAGTGATGGCCCGGATGCCATGATCTTCATTTTCTGAATGTTGAGCTTTAAGCCAACTCTTTCACTCTCCACTTTCACTTTCATCAAGAGGCTTTTTAGTTTCCTCTTCACTTTCTGCCGTAAAAGTGGTGTCATCTGCATATCTAAGGTTATTGACATTTCTCCCAGCAATCTTGATTCCAGCTTATTCTTCTTCCAGCCCAATGTTTCTCATGATGCATAGAAGTTAAATAAGCAGGCTGACAGTATACAGTCTTGATGTACTCCTTTTCCTATTTGGAACCAGTCTGTTGTTCCATGTCCAGTTCTAACTGTTGCTTCCTGACCTGCATATATGTTTCTCAAGAGGCAGGTCAGGTGGTCTGGAATTCCCATCTCTTTGAGAATTTTCCACAGGTTATTGTGATCCAGACAGTCAAAGGCTCTGGCATAGTCAGTAAAGCAGAAATAGATGTTTTTCTGAAACTCTCTTGCTTTTTCCATGATCCAGCGGATGTTGGCAATTTGATCTCTGGTTCCTCTGCCTTTTCTAAAACCAGCTTGAACATCAGGAAGTTCACGTATTGCTGAAGCCTGGCTTGGAGAATTTTGAGCATTACTTTACTAGTGTGTGAGGTGAGTGCAATTGTGTGGTAGTTTGAGCATTCTTTAGCATTGCCTTTCTTTGGGATTGGAATGAAAACTGACCTTTTCCAGTCAGACCCTCCATAGTCATATTCATTACGCTCTCTATTATGTTTAAGACACAGAATACATAGCTGGCACTAGCTACCTTCTTAAAGCTCTGCTTCTGTTTAAAAATGAGTACGTGAGTATACATCTTTTGCCCAGGCCCCCTTGATATGCACACTGTCCTGTATTCTTTTCAGCATTTTATCCTTCAAAATTCTCACTCTTCAAGATCCAGTTTAGTTTCTGCCTCATTTATAAAGCTTTTCTGACTATTTCAGCCAGAAATATTTCCCACTCTTCTCCAGACTCCTATAGCAGTTCTTTACATACCGTATATATATACATGCCTCCCAGTTCCTTATATGCCATAGTTACGAGATGAGAAGTGGTAACATTTATATGGCACGTTAGAGTACACTGGAAGAAGTTTAGATTTCTAGTGAAAGCTCCTTATGGCTGCTTAAAAGTACTCTAGCAAAAATGAAACACATAATGACTTGCACTAACTATAATTTCCTTAAAAATGAGAAATGGAAAATTTTCTCAGAATACACTATCCATAAAGCAGCATGGTACAGTGAAAAAAAAGCTGATTTTTTTTTTTAATGGCATATAATTTACAAAAATCTGATGTTTTAGAGTTGAGGCCTAGGTTGCATTCATGCCTTTCTATTTAACCATGAAGCCTTGGGCAGACTGTTTAACCTTTCGGGCTTTTGTTTCCTTATTTAAGGGGAAAAATAATTATGTTTGCAGACTTTATGAAGATCAGAGATAGAGCATGGCATGAATATATGCTCAATAAATGATTGCTTTCACTGTGGTATATTTCTCTTCCCCTCTTTCATAATGTATTAATAATTGTGGTAGCTCTTTGATAAATTCAGATACATTTTAACTTCCATTCCACTTGGGTAGACAGATATAAAGAGGTTTTTAGTCTTGATGGTATAGTTTTTGTTTAAGAATACATAGGATGTGATACTTTTAATCCTGAGACAAAGCAAGCAATTTGCAGTTTTTTTCCATTGTTAGATTTAGGCATTCCTGGCATTAACCAGAGCATGGTTCGCTAAACATGTTTTGAATTAAAGACATGTTCTCTTTCCTTAAAACACTCATGCAAATACATTGGTAAGGCACCTTATATCATAACAACAATAACAATTTAAAGCCTGTTTCATTCCTCTCACTCCTGTATTCTGGAACTCTTCTGTTCTGCTACCCTCCATTTTTTATCAAAGTAATCTCTAGGGCAGAGTTTCCATATCTTTCTGATAATCCAAGATAAACCTGCAGTCTAAATCTGCAAAGATAGACTTTACTGTCAGCTGTTTTATTAGATAACCATACTGGTTAATTTATGTGCCAGTGAAAAAGTATTCTATTGATAAGTAAAGTTTGCTCCCTTTTTCCCCATATACTTTTTAAATAATTAACCATATAAACTGGTTTAGTCACATATGAACCCTATGAAGTAGGTTACCTTTGTCATCCATCCTTTCCCATTTAGTTTGTAATATCTAGCTTTATTTTAAAACTTTTCTGCTCCAACTACATTGGTTTTCTCATGGTCCATGGCCTTATGCTCATTTTTGTCTCTAAGCTTGGTTATGCTGCTTTCTTACTTCAGATACCCTTGTTCTTTTCATTCCCTAATTGTCATCTCAGTTGTAGTTCTGCCTTTTCATGAAACCTTCTCAGTTATTTCATCCTGTGTTTCTTACGGTCACATCACTTTTCTGTATTAGCTGGACACTTAATGCTCTGTATGGTTGTTTTTATGTGATTCTTCTATGCATATATTTGTTCCTTAACTAGACTATAAGTTCCTTAAATGTATTTCTTCTGACATCAAATAGTGAGAAATCTTGAATACACTTAGATTTAAGACAAACTAGATATATATTCCTCAAACTGTTTATAAGTTTTGCTACCAAGAAGGATTTATAATTGGAAAATGTTTGAATTTAAATTGAAAACCACATAGAATTAGCTTTTTTTTTTAATAGAGGCATGTTATGCATATAGATCAGTGATACTACCAGTACCAGTAAGACCATACATTTATTTTAAGGAATAAATAATAGACTTTAGAGTTGTCTATTTTAGTTCTTTCTCACGTCTTCATAGTATAATAGTGATTTGTTCTTTGATCTCTGAACCAGTTGTGATAATTCCTAGACCTTTTAGTCTGTAAACCAATGAGCCTCAGCTTGGCTGGCAGAAAGGTGTGGAAGTATTATAAATTGTGAGTATAAATTGTTGATACCAGCAAGCAAGCAGCATTTACAAAACCTAGTGGAAGGAAAAAAAAGGATGGAAGAAAGTGAATTGTGGATTTGAATGAATATCTTATGCAATGGTGTTGGCCTACTGAAAAGCTAAAGAATGATTAGAATCCAGGACTTTTCCTACTGAATACCAGGGTGCCAGGCAGAACTACTTTATGAGCTAATTTAGGTAAGAAAATGCACCCATAAAATCTAGGCATAGTTATAAAGTTGATAGCATCTTTCTTGTCTATCTGTGCCATTATTGCTACTGTTCATTTGGTGGTTATATATATATCAGGCAATTAAGCTGTTTCAAAATCACTTGTTTAATCCTTTACAATAGAGAATCTTTTTTTAATTTATTTTTTGAAGTATAGTTAATTTACAATGTTGTGTTAATTTCTGATATTCAGCAGAGTGACTGAGCCACACACCTACCTACAGTCTCCTTTTTCTTCTCTGCTGTGGCTTATCACAGTTACTGAACATGGTTCCCCATACTATACAGTAGGGTCTTATTGTTTATCCATTCTGAATATATATCAGTTTGCATCTGCCAGTCCCAGACTCCTAATCCATCCCTCCCCCTTGGCAACCACAAGTCTGTTCTCTATGTCTATGAGTCTGTTTCTACTTTTTCTGTAGGTAAATTCATTTGTGTCATTTTAGATTCCACATAAGTGATGTTATTATGGTATTTGTCTTTCTCTTTCTGACTTACTTAGTATGAGAATCTCAGTCTATCCACGTTGCTGCAAATGGCATTATTTCATTTTTTATGGCCGAATAGTATTCATTAGATAACCATACTAGTCAATTTATGTGCCAGTGAGAAACTATTCTGTTGATGTGTGTACATGTACATGTGTACACATACCACATCTTCATCCATTCATCTGTCAGTAGACATTTAGGTTATTTCCATGTCTTGGCTATTGTAAATAGTGCTGCAATAAACATAAGGGTATATGTATCTTTTTTGAATTATGGTTTTGTCAGGAAACATACCCAGGAGTGGGATTGCTGGATCATAGGTCAACTGTTTTTAGTTTTTTGAGGACCCTCTCTACTGTTTTCCATAGTGGCTGCACCAATTTAATTCCCACCAACAGAGTAGGGGAGGTTCTACAATAGGTAATTTTAACATAAAACCTTTTTTTATCCTGAGAACTATTTTGGAAGTTTAATTATGCATATGAGTTCCTTCTCAGAATGTTTTGAAAGAATAAAACAAAATGGATAAGTTAGAAATGAACCAATTATGTAGAAATACACCTGACAAAGTATTAAAAATCTGATGTAGTAATAGGAACTTTAACACAAATGCAAGATCTGTGATTGGTGACTCTGATAATTAATTTCAGATTAGTGATGGGTTAAATGTTATTTGGGGATCTGGACAGCTATAATATGAAAATTAATGGTCACTATTCTAATTTCTTATACAGTAGGGTCTTATTGTTTATCCATTCTGAATATATATCAGTTTGCATCTGCCAGTCCCAGACTCCTAATCCATCCCTCCCCCTTGGCAACCACAAGTCTGTTCTCTATGTCTATGAGTCTGTTTCTACTTTTTCTGTAGGTAAATTCATTTGTGTCATTTTAGATTCCACATAAGTGATGTTATTATGGTATTTGTCTTTCTCTTTCTGACTTACTTAGTATGAGAATCTCAGTCTATCCACGTTGCTGCAAATGGCATTATTTCATTTTTTATGGCCGAATAGTATTCATTAGATAACCATACTAGTCAATTTATGTGCCAGTGAGAAACTATTCTGTTGATGTGTGTACATGTACATGTGTACACATACCACATCTTCATCCATTCATCTGTCAGTAGACATTTAGGTTATTTCCATGTCTTGGCTATTGTAAATAGTGCTGCAATAAACATAAGGGTATATGTATCTTTTTTGAATTATGGTTTTGTCAGGAAACATACCCAGGAGTGGGATTGCTGGATCATAGGTCAACTGTTTTTAGTTTTTTGAGGACCCTCTCTACTGTTTTCCATAGTGGCTGCACCAATTTAATTCCCACCAACAGAGTAGGGGAGGTTCTACAATAGGTAATTTTAACATAAAACCTTTTTTTATCCTGAGAACTATTTTGGAAGTTTAATTATGCATATGAGTTCCTTCTCAGAATGTTTTGAAAGAATAAAACAAAATGGATAAGTTAGAAATGAACCAATTATGTAGAAATACACCTGACAAAGTATTAAAAATCTGATGTAGTAATAGGAACTTTAACACAAATGCAAGATCTGTGATTGGTGACTCTGATAATTAATTTCAGATTAGTGATGGGTTAAATGTTATTTGGGGATCTGGACAGCTATAATATGAAAATTAATGGTCACTATTCTAATTTCTAATTGCTGTACTGCTGATATTACTATGATTTACTTAGATTCATAATTGAAAGAAAATTGAATATCATTCAGTGATTAGTGAAAATTTTAAAAATGTAATTTTTTCTCATCCAAATTTACTAACCCCATAAATTTTTTGTGGACCCTGGATTAAGAACCCCCTGACTTAAAGAAGTTCTGAAAGAGACTGTCATTAAACCTAAAATAAGCAGTAAGTAGGGAATTTGAACTCAAACAATCTGGCTCCAAAGCCCAAATTCTTTAACCATTTATAATATCCTGAACTCACAAAATCTTTTTCCCAAATTTAGCTAGCTTTTTTCCTTTAGAATAAAGATCTGAAGCATTTTGTTTACTTTTTAAATTAAAAACCAAATAGCTTAAAAGTGTTTGCATTGAATGTAAAATCAGATTTCATTTTTATATTATGGTGAGTTGAGAAAATTTACAGAGGGAAGAAATATGGAAAAAGGAAGAATGACCAAAGCAGAGGTTCTCACAATCAGTCACATGAAGGGTTTGTTAAAATACAACATTGATGACTCCTCAAAAAGTTAAAAATAGAAATACTATATGATTTAGCAGTTTCACTTCTGGGTATATATCCAAAAAAAATTAAAAACAGGATCACAAAGAAATACTTGTACACCCAGGTTCACAACAGCATTATTCACAATAACTGAAACCTGGAAGCAGCCCTACTATGACTGAGATAAGCAAATGAGGTGTATATACATACAATAGAACAGTATTCAACCGCAAAAAGGAAAGGTAATCTGCAGTACTATCTGCTACAATGTGGATAAACCTGGAAGACATAAAAAGACAAATACTGGATGATTCCACTTGTGTGAGGTTCTTAGAGTAGTCGAAGTTATAAAGACAGAAAATATAAGGGTAACTGTCAGGGCCTTGGAGAGTTAACTGTCAGGGCCTTGGAGAGTTTAATAAGAACAGAATTTGTTTACCAGATGAAAAGTTATATGGGGATGGGTGGTGGTAATGGTAGCACATCCTGTAAATGTGTTTAATGCCACTGAATTGTGCACTTAAAGATAGTTAAGATGGAAATTTTATGTTATATGTTCTGCCACAATCAAAAAAGAAAAATAATTTTTGAAGAAATTTAAAATAAATAATTTTTTTAATGTAATGTTGGGTCCCATCAGAGTTTCTGATTCTGCAGGTCTTGGGTGGGACCTGAAAATCTGCGTTTCTAGCAAGTTCTCAGATGATGCTTGTACATCACACTGATCGCTGCTTTCTGAGAGATGGAGGATTGAAGAGAACTAGGGTAGGAAATGACTCAAAGAGAAGCTCTTAATTAGAGTTTTGTTAGAAATTACAACCTCTCCTTGGATGTGAACTTGAAAAGTTTTTGGCTTTGTCTTTTGAAATGGCAAATAGCCAATTGTTTTCTTTTTTTAATCATTAAAATCCAATGCTCAAATTTATTAAGATAATAATGGGGAGGGTTAGGGAGGGGAGGAGGTGTGCCTCAGAGAAGTTGTTCTTACTTTTAAGGGTATTAAAATTGCCATCCATAAATTATAACATTAAAATATAACTTAAAGTAGAATTACAGTTAAATTGATCCTGCAGTGGAAATATAGTGCTGTCAGTAAGAATTTTTAATTTCAAAGTGTTTGGTTTTATCTTTGTTGGCTGTTTCTAAGAAATGACCTGATCTAATAGCCAGAATCAGGAGCGTATTTTTGCTGTGTGAGAAATAGAAAAACTTGCACGACTCAGAGTACTTGGCAGTGGAAATCAGATTTATATTTTTCCTGCTCAAGTCTGGTCAGTAGGAAATAAAGCCATTGACAAAAATGCCTGTGTGTTAATTATAAAAGCTGTTTAGGAGTTCACATCATATAATTGCTCAGGGCTATCTCTTTATTTCCAATTTTTCACATTCTGTAACAAGATTGCTTGGGTTACACCTCAAAGATCTGCCCTAAACAGGTTAAACCAGGAAAGAAAAAAAAAAAAAAACCTATGGGTTTATGTAAGTGAACAGTGCAAGGGTATATTTAGCTTTAAGCACAGCTTGATCCATGTCTCAGACAAAGTCATCAGTTTCTATCTTTTAGCTTCCTCTGGGTTCTTTAGGCTCCACGTTGTGGCTTTCCTGGCAACAAAGCCTCACACTCTCATTTAGCTCATTTTTCCTGCCTTCAAGCCCAGTGGAAAAGAAAGTCTGTGTACCAACTTTCCCAGCAAAAATTCTGAAGTTCACTCTAATAAAACCAGCTTTATGGGCCCAGACTTGTCACTGTAATCTAGGACATGGGATACTCCCCTTAAACTAATCTAAGGATTACTCTTCCTGGAGCTGGGGATGTGGGACTAACTGCCTAAATAAACCACACACATGGCTGATGCTGGAGGGAAGAGTGATTTTCCTTAAAAAATGTGGGATACTTTTTGCTCCTAAAAAAGAGAAATCATGCTGTACATTAAACCACAAATTTCTATTTTCCTAAGATCTTGAGAAACTATAAACCGATCATTTTCAAACAACCTCTTTTCTCCTTAAATGGAAGAAGGAAAGGAATTGGGGAATAAATAGAAGAAATACATTGCATCAAGAAGGGAGTAAGGTATGGGGAAGCAAAGAGTGAAAGCATAATTATAAAACCTTCTTAGGTGATATTCCTGGTCAGATTATTATAAGTTTTGTTTTGTTTTGTTTTTAATGAGGGAAGAAAAGATTTCTATACAGACATTGTGCCCTCCCCTCATTTCCAGCCCTGAAGACTAATAATAACTGTCTTATAGGCTGTCTGCCCATGTGACCATTTTTATACTCTTTAATTTCCCACATACCTGGCCCTTATTTCACAGACTAATGTTCTTTCCATATCATGTAGGTTAAACTCATAAGCCTATTAAGGTGGTGTATCAGTTAATAAATTCTTTAGAACTTAACATTTTCTGTACTGTTATTTATATTAAAAATATGTACTCATCAGAAGCTATTATTTCTACCTTAAGTAAGTCAATAATTATCCCTTTCACACAGTTTGCTTTCTGCAGTCTCTTTGCTTTTTTTTAACCTGCTGTTTTTCTGTACTGATGGTTCCCAAACTTTAATATCACGTCACCTTGAGGGTTTGTTAAAATACAGATTTCTAGGCCCTCTTCCTCTTGAGTTTCTTATTTACTAGGTCTGGAGTAGAGCCAGAAAATCCTAGTGATTCTGAACTGCTGGTCTCAGAGAACTGTGTTTTGGGAATCCCTATGATACAATCACTTGCCCCTGCAAATTTCTACTGTCATGCCTTCCTGAAGCCTTCTCTGATCTATCCAAATTGATCCTTCCTTCTTCTTAAAATAAGGAAGGGTAGACCTATGGTAATTTCACTGGAACTTTAAATATCTTTTATCTACTAGATGTAGCCCAAATTAAATTACAGAGTTTTCCAGATGGGTACAATCTTCCATTTATTGTTTATGCAGCTTCATGGAACCAGTAAAACTACATGGAATCACTGAATGCACAGTGTATGTTACTGGCAATTTTCACTTGCTTGCTTGTTTTGTACTATTAAGTTATAAGTCTTGATTTCATACTTATTTGCATCTAAATTATAATTTTTAGATGCAGTAATTTGGTGGTGTTAGAAATTTACATATTGTGGGCAATACTGTTTGATCTCAGATGACCATCATCAGATGTTATGTTAAGTGATTAGAATAAATGGGAAATGTATGTGGTAAGTTGGTAGATGTTGAAAATCAGCAAACCTTTTGGGCGTATTGTTATCAATAAGGGTTCTTTTTAAAATATCCACTCTATAGAACAATTTCAGTTAATCTCTAATGAGCATTAGCTTAAAAACCCAAATTTTTAAGCTGTATACTATCGCTGTGAATTAAACAATGTACCTAATAAGTTCACTGTAAATCATTGTTCAACTATCTTATCTGCCATAGCCATAAAATTAGAAAAAAATCCAGAAGTGCCTCTTTTAAATGTCACCTGAGTACCTTCTAAAAAGTAAAACTGTAAATGTGTTCAGGGTAAAGTGCACTAATGTCTGAAACTTTGAAATGCATCAAAAAATAAGATTGGTGAAAGAATATGTAGCAAAATGATAGAATATGGATGTTAGGAATATGGGTGTTCACTGAACAGTTTTTTTTTTTAAGTTCGAAAATTTTCATATTAATTGAGAGGAGGTGGTGGTGCAGAAATAGGCTTATTCTTATCCGAATTTGTAGGGATTATAGCTGTACAAATATTCCCATTAGATTGATATATGAAACTGCCACTTAAAAGTTAAACACATAAATATAGGCAGTTTCATTTGGTTCAGCCTAATTAATACTTTTGCATTTTGTTTTTTCCTGATGACTGGAAATTGGCTTAATTTAAGATTCAGTTTAATTTAGCTACATATATGTTCCATTGTTGATATGAAAAACTTACAAGAACCCAGAAGTCTAGTTTCTAGATATTTCTGCCTATATTTTGTTACCAAAATAATACATTTCATTCTGTCAGTGATATACAAATATATTTACAAAATTATCTTGGTTATGGGGAAATATATATACTGCTGCTGCTAAGTCGCATCAGTCATGTCTGACTCTGTGCGACCCCATAGACGGCAGCCCACCAGGCTCCCCCGTCCCTGGGATTCTCCAGGCAAGAACACTGCAGTGGGTTGCCATTTCCTTCTCCAATGCATGAAAGTGAAAAGTGAAAGTGAAGTCACTTAGTCGTGTCCAACCCTCAGCGACCCCATGGACTGCAGCCTACCAGGCTCCTCCGTCCATGGGATTTTCCAGGCAAGAGTACTGGAGTGGGGTGCCATTGCCTTCTCCACTATATATACTAATACCACAAATAACTGGCATATTTGCTCTATACTTGTCAACTGAAATTTTATGAAAAAAACTGGTTTAAACCCAGCCAAATCACAGGTAGTAGTGATGGTTGGACAGCAGTGTGAATGACTTAGTGCTACTGAATTATAGTCTTAAAAATGGTTAAAGTATTCAGTTTTATGTTATGTATATTTTACCACAATAATGTTAAAAAAAAATAAAGTGGAGGAAGAGACATTTCTGTTTAACCATAAGATAGCACAAGGGCCCAGACAGCTTGGCTGAGGTGAGTCAGAGAGTCAAGCATGCTCAAACAAATGCTACCTCCAGTTTTACCTAGGTAGGTCATATGAAATCTGACTGATTTTGAAAGCCAAGTAAAAACACAATTTTGGATATTCTTACCATGTATTCAGTTTGGTTTTTTCCTCTTATTCTAAAAAGTTTTAATTGGTGCATGTGATTAAAATTCATATTGATCTACA
This sequence comes from Madoqua kirkii, assembly GCA_006408675.1. Taxonomy (NCBI): domain Eukaryota; kingdom Metazoa; phylum Chordata; class Mammalia; order Artiodactyla; family Bovidae; genus Madoqua; species Madoqua kirkii. Next base: position 4,887 of record SJYC01042120.1, on the reverse strand, counting down.
AAGACTGGAGACTTATCTACAGTACCTTACTATATAAGTCTTTCCCATTGAGCATAGTTAAGCTAGTTGTTTTAACAGAAGCCAACCCATCTAATTAAAAGTACACAGTAGGTGACCGGCTTTAATTAGCAGTTGTTTTCCTCTTTTGCAGCCGTAGTAGAAGGGAGTGAATGGTGTCACTGAGTTAAATTGTAATATTTGCCCTAATGGAAATAGACGTCAAAACTTGTGGCAATTGGGAGGAAAAAATAAGAAATTGCAACCTAATTCCACAAGAACAAATTAGAGTTCATGAAGTACCCTGAAGAGCAAAATGGGAAAAAGTTTAAAAATTAACCATCTCAATAAAGATTCTTTTTATACTATAGCCATCTCAGACTTGAGACTTCTAGGTTTCAAGTATAATAAATATAATTTAATTCCCAGAAAAAAGGAAAGCCACCCATACCTATAATATCTCACTATCCAAAAATAATTTATCCTATGTCTTCATCTATTCTTTCCGTTGTGCTTTTAAATTTAATCATCTTTCTCTCTTATAGTCATACTTAACCAGAAAGAGAAATGACTGGGTTTTTTCTCTCTCTCAGGTGAAAATTGAATGAGACCATATGTGAAATCATTTGTGTAATACTTTTGTTCTCCAAGTTCAAGAGGTTAAGAGATTAATGTTGTTGAAATGGGAGATACACTGAATTCCACATATTCCTGTACTTACCACTTCTCAAGAATTATTAGGTCTTATAAAAGCAGCTTGAGGATTGTCTCTTTGCATTCTAGTTCATTAGAGAAGGTGAAAAATTACTAGAAAGATTGAGGAAGTTATGTAAAAACAAAATTCAGATCTCACAAGACTCTGCAGAACACAAGGAAAAACAGAGAAAAGGAGAAGCTACTCTGCTGGAACTGTGTTGGTTATTTTCCCCCTCAGTCTTTTAATATAGAATTAAAGGTTCTATAATATAACATAGTAGGCTTATCCCATTAAGTGGAGCTGCAGTAAAGAGAAGGCTGGAGTGTTAATGATAATATCACTGTTTTCTCTCTCAATTTACAGAAGTTGCTGGGTGTGTTTTGCCACTGATGAAGACGATAGAACAGCTGAGTGGGTGAGACCATGCAGATGCAGAGGATCTACAAAATGGGTTCACCAGGCTTGTCTGCAGCGCTGGGTGGACGAGAAACAAAGAGGAAACAGCACCGCCAGAGTGGCGTGTCCTCAGTGCAATGCTGAATACTTAATAGTTTTTCCAAAGTTGGGTAAGAAGACCCCTAAAACCAACACAGATATATATATATATACCATGTTCTTACATTGTATGTGACTCTAAGACCCTAGGTTTGTCTTTAAGTGATTCATCTCTTTGCTTTTTTGTGAGTTTCTCTATTCCATTTCTGTTTTATATCTAAATGTCAGATATTTATTTGTTTTGCTAACAGTTTATCCTTAATATATTCCCAAATCTATCCATTTGTGTATTAAACGTTTTCATTTGGTTGACGGAATAGAACTTGGGTATCTAATTACGTAGATAAAATCAAGTAACACAACTATAATAAAAAGCTAAGGAGCCTCATTCTCTAGAAACCAATGGTGTGGGAGAAAGAAAACAATAGTTGTTCTAATACTTATTCTTAATTTTTGTATTAAGGAATAAAAGGACATTAAATATTTAATAAAATACAGTGTTAAATTCATCTTTGGAATCCAGTTTATATGGCTGTCTTTCCTGAAAACTACTTTCCTTTTTCTGTGAATTGGCTGGCAAAAAATAACCAGTAGTCTTTGAGAATGAGGCTAGAGTTGAAATAAGTGTAGCAAAATGTTTAAAGGAAGCTGTAACTAACACTGATATTTAGTTAACATGTTTCAGTACAACCATGTGATTATAAACTGGTGTCATTCTTTCTGGTGGTGATGCCCTACCATTAATCAAAATGTTAATAAACATTTTTAATATCATCCTTGACTACATTCAAGAAGTGTTTGAAAGCAGTTTGGTTTTTTGAAAGGTCTGAAGGAAATGACTGTGGAGGACTGTTTCAAGGAGAAATTGGAAATTATTAGATATGTTTTTTTCTAGGTGCTATACATATTGAAATCAGACTTTTTTTTAATAAAGCTACATAAATGCAGATGATGAAGTGCTTTTCTAATGTGAGAAGATTAATAATAAGGGCAATCAAAATTTCCATAGTTGTCTATATTTCTCTAACATAATGCATAGGAAGAAGTGATAGTTTTCTATGAAAGAAAAATAGTAGAGAAAGTACCATTTTTTGGACATTTAGCATTTGTGGATCTCATTGATGGGTCTTTTAAACATCATGAAAAGCAATTACTGCTGCAATCTTTCACCACATTGATACCTGGCTCACTGAGGTCAGAGCCTCAGTTTCTTGTCCTCCTTATTAGTTCTGCTAAATCAGATAATCCCACTTTTCAACTATAGATTGTTGAATATTTCCAACAACCAAGTATAGGATGATTCAGCAGCAAGTATAGGATGATTCTTGTAGATGTTTTAGATATTCAGATGGATGAATACCAAAATTATTGCAAGAATTCTCACTGAAAACTACCTACAGTATCTGAGTTGACAAATGTATGGCACTCAGCAATGAAGCTGAATATTTCAGTTTGGAAAGTGGCACTGGGTAAATCTATCCTGGTGTATTTCAGTTCTAGGAAATACATTTTTTTAGGTCTAGTGTGGTAACTGAATAAATTTTTCTAAGTATACTAATAGTAAGATACCCATTTCATTCTACAAGGATAGAGCATGGCTAGATGTTGCAACAGTCAAACTATGGTTAAGCTGTGTGTATCATGATTTGGTCTTTGTATTTTATCCTGAAGAATTTCAGCTATGATGGGTTCAAGCTATTCACTATAATATATGTCTCACAGAGATCTGCTACTTGAGTAAGCCACAGATAATCACAAAATTTTTTACTGACCTTATCAGTGTCATGGGGTGGAAATGTATATTCTTCATTTGAATAGCTTTTGGAAGCATCTTTCCTCTTGACAAGATAAAAAATCAAGAGTGTTGTGCTTACTTTTTTCCTGACATAACATGCTGAGGATATCTGCTCAGGGGCTGCAGTTGAATATATATTCACAATTTTCTATGCAATCTTTAATAGACTCAATGGAAAATTTAACTGTCAAACTTCAGCTGTTGCCTGTGAATGAAGCCTTGTGTGAACTGACTTTTAGGTGCCATAATGTTCCTGGGTACATTGTTGATCAATGTTGATCCTAGTGTATATTTTCAAGTTAAGGTTCAAAGATAATTGTTGGTTAAAGAAAATCCCTTCTCTAACGCATGTTTTCATTGATAATCAGAATGAAAGTTTTATTTACAGTTTATGTATATGCCAATGGTTGGTTCATACTTTGAATACTAGTGGTTTCTTATTGTCATAAAACAAAATATTTAAGGCATACACCTGTGATACTTACTGTTCTTACTCACTGAATATGACACTTGTTATATAATGTCCAGTAGAGTCATCTGATACAGAGATAAACCAGTATATTGTTTTCTTTCTGAGCATATTTGTCATTAATTTTGCAGCTGACTGTAGTTACACTTGATTTTGTTAAAATAAGTTAAAGTTCCTTTACAGTGCTTAATCTTTGCTGTCAGTGACAGAATTTGTAATGCAGGTGTCAGTTGGTTTACTAGAGTGGTTGAAAATTATATGAAGATTTCAGTGGCCTTGTGGTTGAAAATTATTTGAAGACTTCAGTGGCTTATTACTGTTTTATAATGATTTAGACCCTATTTTAAAATGTGTTATGATGGGAATAAGGAGGTCCCCTAGTACAGACTAATAACTTGTAATTCACTGGTCACAGCCCACTCTAAGATTCTACTGTTTTCACTCTGTAAGATCATACTATTCATCATTTCGAGTCAAGTATATTTTCATCACTTGTACTCCTCAGTGAATGCTTTTGAGGCATTTATTACTTAAATTAGAGACAACACACTGATAAGAACAACAACAAAATAATATATTTAGCCAATGTGAACAACTCATGATGTCAAAGTTTGTTAGCTGAAACAGTCAGTCTCTTAACCTTGTAAAGCATATGTGATGCTTGGAACATAACAGTTAAGAACCTAAAAGAATTTCCTTGAAAGTCATAATTAATCTTCAATTTATGAAATGTTTGTGATCAAAGCTTTTATATCACTTTTCTTTTAAACCATATTGTCTATAGTAATCCAGATGATTGCCAGGGACTACCATTGTTCCCCCCAAAACATTTAGGAGACACTGGCCAAAAGAAGGAATAGAGATAAGAGAAAAGATGCAGAGAGGAAGAGCTGATGGTTAACATTCTATGAGATGGTCTTGTGTTCAGTTCAGTTCAGTCGCTCAGTCGTGTTCGACTCTTTGCGACCCCATGAATCGCAGCATGCAAAGCCTCCCTGTCCATCACCATCTCCCGGAGATCACTCAGACTCATGTTCATCGAGTCCGTGATGCCATCCAGCCATCTCTCCTCTGTCATCCCCTTCTCCTCCTGCCCCCAATCCTTCCCAGCATCAGAGTCTTTTCTAGTGAGTCAGCTCTTCACATGAGGTGGCCAAAGTACTGGAGTTTCAGCTTTAGCATCATTCCTTCCAAAGAAATCCCAGGGCTGATCTCCTTTAGAATGGACTGGTTGGATCTCCTTGCAGTCCAAGGGACTCTCAAGAGTCTTCTCCAACACCACAGTTCAAAAGCATCAATTCTTCAGCGCTTAGCATTCCTCACAGTCCAGCTCTCACATCCATACATGACCACAGGAAAAACCATAGCCTTGACTAGACGGACCTTAGTCGGCAAAGTAATGTCTCTGCTTTTGAATATGCTATCTAGGTTGGT
>SJYC01042118.1:0-60693 GCA_006408675.1 Madoqua kirkii | reverse complement strand
TTTTTTTTTTTAAGCATTTTGGTTTTTTTTTAATTGATGTATAGTTGCTACACTACTTTGTATAAGTTACAGATATGCAGTATCGTGATTCATGACTTTTAAAAGTTATTCTCTATTTATAGTTATTATAAAATATTGGCTGTATTCCATGTTGTATCCTTATAGGTTATTTTATACCTAGTAGTCTGTACCTTACTCCCCAAAATTTATTCTGTTAAATTTATTTCTATCATTCTTTTTGATGGTATTTTCAATGCAGTTGTTTTCTTAATTTTATTTTCAGATTGCTTATTGCAAATGTGTAGTATACAGTTGATTTTTGTATTTTTATCTTATATCCTGCAACCATGCTGTTCTCATTTAATAGTTCTAATAGTATTTTAGTGCATTGCTTAGGATTTCCTATATATAATATCATGTCATCTGTGAATAGCAACAGTTTTTCTTCATCTTTTCCAGTCCAGCTGCTTTTATTTCATTCCCTTGCCTAGCTGCCCTGAGCTTCCCTGGTGGCTCAGACGATAAAGATCCACCTGCAATGCGGGAGACCTGGGTTTGATCCCTGGGTTGGAAAGAGTCCCTGGAGGAAGGCATGGCAACCCACTCCAGTATTCTTGCCTGGTGAATCCCATGGACAGAGGAGCCTGGTGGGCTACAGTCCATGGGGTCACAAAGAGTGGGACATGACTGAGCAACTAAGCATAGCACAACACAGTTGCCCTGGCTGCAAATTCCAGAACAATGTTAAATGGAAGTGGTAAGGACATCTTTATCTTATTTTTTATCTTAGAGCAAAATCAGTCTTTCACCGTGAAGTATGTTATCTCTGGGTTTTTCATAGATAATTTCTATCAAATTGAAGATTTTCCCTTCTAGTTTGTTGAGTGTTTTTTGTTTTTTGTTTTTTTTACCATGATAGGGTGTTATATTTTGCCAGATGTCTTTTGCCAGTGTTGCCTTTCTGGGATAAATTCTACTTGATATTGATGTATAATCCATTTTAGATATTGCTGAATTTGGTTTGCTAGTATTTTGAGAATTTTTCTGTCTATAGATATTGGTCTTTAATTTTTTTTTAAAGTTTCTCAGTGGTTTGAGAGCTAGGTTATACTGGTCTCATAAAATGAGTTGGAAGTGATCTTTTCTCTCACATTTTTGGGAAGGAGATTGTGAAAGATTGGTGTTAATTCTTTAAATTTTTGGTGATAGTGAATCCATCTGGCCCTGAGCTTTTCATTTTTTAATTTCTGTAAGGTTAATATTAATGTCCCGTTTCATTCATGACTTTATTTTAGTAATATGACTCTTACCTCTTTTTTCTTGGTCAGTCTAGCTAAAGATTTGTTAATTTTGTTGATCTTTTCAAAGAATGAACTTACAGTTTGTTTTTTTTCTATTTCATTTCTTTCCACTTTAGTCTTTTGTTATTTCTTTTTACTTGGTTTGGGTTTAATTTGATTTTCTTTTTCTAGTTTCTTAAAGTATAAGGATAGATTAAGGTTTTGAGATCTTTTTTAAAACAGATGTTGCATTTTAGAATAGTTCACAGGAAAGTTGAGAGGAAGATACAGAAACACCCCATGTACTCCCTGCCTCCTTACGTGCATGTTGCTCAGTCACTTCATGTCCCAGTTCTTTTGCGACCCTATGGACTGTACCACCAGGCTTCTCTGTCCATGGGTTTTAGCCTCCTGCATTAATTAATGTGTTTCACCAGGGTGATACATTTCTACAACTAATAAACCTATATTGACACATTACTACCTAAGGTCCAAAGTTTACATTTGAGTTCACTCTTGGTATCGTACATTCTATGGGTGTGGACAAATATATAATGATGTATATCCACTATTATAGTATAATACATAGTATTTCACTGCACTGAAAACCCATCTATTATTCATCCCATCCACTTCTCTAAACCGTGATAACCACTGATCTTTTCACTGTTTTCATATGCCTTTTTCAGGATGCCATGTAGTTGGAATCATATGGTATGTAGCCTTTGTTTCTGTATTCCTTTTACAGTTCGTTAATTCATTTCTTGTGAGCACTGAATAATATCCCAGTATCTGGACACATCACAGCTTATTTTTCCATTCACCTACCGAAGGACATTTTGTTGCTTCCAGGTTTTGGCAATTAAGATAAAGCTATAGTACACAGCTATGTGCAAGTTTTTGTGTGGGCATACATTTTCAGCTTATTCATGTAAATAACAGGAAGCATAATTGCTGTATCATATGGTAAGAGTATTTTTAATTTTGTGAGAAACCACCAAATTATATTTCAGAATGGCTGTACATTTTGCACTCTGACCAGCAATAAGTTCCTGTTTCTCTGTATCCTTGTCAGCACTTACTGTTTTCCATTTTGGGGATTTTAGCCATTTATATCGTATAGTTTGAATTTGCAGTTCCCTAATGATGAGGATATTAAATGTCTTTTCATATGCTTATTAGCAGTCATATCTTCTTTGCTAAGATGTCATAATTGGTAATGTCTTTTGATCATTTTTTCCCTATTGTTGAGTGTTAAATGTTCTTTCTATCTTTTGGATAACAGTTCTTTATCAGGAATATCTTTTGTAAATATTTTTATCCCAGTCTGTAGCTTGTCTTTTCATTCTCTTAACCTTTCTTATTTTTTAAGGTAGTCATTTACATCTATAAATTTCTCTAAGCAATATTTGGATTTCTTCTTTGACCTGTTGATTATATAGGAGTGTGTGGTTTAATTTTAACATATTTATAAATTTCCCAAATGCCATTATTTTATTGATTCTAATTTCATTCCATTTTGATCAAAGAACATACTTTGATATCTGTTCTTTTAAATAATTAAGGCTTGTTTTATGTTCTAGCAAGCTTTATCCTGGCAAATATTCCATGTACACTTAAGAAGATGTATATTCTGTTAGTGGTTGTGGTAGAGTGTGATATAAATATCTAGTTGACTTATAAATTTTTAAAATCTTCTGTTTCCATATTGATCTTTTACCTATTCATCATTAAAAGTGAGCTATTAAAGTCTAAGCTATTGTTGAATTGTCTGTTCCTCCAGTTCTGTCCATTTTTGTTTTATTTTACACTCTATTGTTAGGTGCATAAATGTTCCTAATTTGTTGTTTTTCTGATGGACTGTCCCTTTTACCATTATAAAATGTCCTTCTTTGTTTCTAATAACAATTTTTGCCTTAAAGTTGATTTTAACTGATATCAGTGTTGCCACTTCCACTCTTTTATGTAAATTGTTAATTACTTTCAATTTAATTTTTATTACAGCTTTGTTTTCTATTTCTGTATTTTATTGTTCTCAACTAAGCATTAATTCAAACTTCTGTGTAAAGTTGAAGATGACTAACAATACCCTCAAAAACTGGTTGTCAAATGTTAGGTGGCCTGTAACGCTTAAAAGGAAAAGATATTCTCTAGGGATGACAGAAATGATTCCTGGGAGAAAACTTTCCTAGAGAATCTAGCAAATAAAATTAATAGTTATTACTGTTTTATTTTATAATGTTTTCTTTTAATAATATTAACAGTGATATCAGTAGCTATCACTTGCTAACAGACCCTGACTATTTGCCAGGCACTATGTTGATTGTATTAGCTCTCACAGTAGATATTATCCTTACTCTGCAGTTAAGGAAACAGACTCAGTGTAATTTTTTTTAATGGAAGTGCATGGATTTCTAGCAAGTAAGGAGCCAGGATTTTAAATTGCTGAATTTTACATTACTTGCAGTCAGTGAGTCAGTTATCAGGCCTTATATGGATAAGTAGTAATTTCATGTACCATAACAATAGAGAGACTGGGAATTTGCATTAATTTGAGATAATGTTAATAAATTATTTTTTATATGTAAACAAAGATTTTCTGTGATTTGATGCCATTGAAATCAAACCATGTATTTTCCTTCTAGATATACATTTACATGGGCCAAGATTCAAAGCAGGGTATTTAATGAAAAGTCTTTTTACCATGTCCCCAATCACAATGCCATGTAAATGTCCTTCCTTGGCGGCACCCACTGTTAACAGGTCTCTGGTGTTCCATTCCAAAGTGCTTCTCTTTTTCTTTCTTACCCTTTCTTCCCCTTCCTTCTCATTTCTCTTTCTCTCCCTTGTCTCTCTCTCTTCCCCCATCCCATGCCTTCCTTCTTTTCCCCTTCCTCCCTAAACATACACACACGCATGCACACAATCTGTACACATTAGGGTAGAGTTAAAGGAACAAAAGGGATAGAGAAATATTCAGTGACTGGCAACTGTGAAAACCATTGACATTCCTAGGTCTGAAGGTATAAGGCAGGGGATCTGTTAACAGAACTTGCTAAGAGCTTTGGCTGCTCAACAGGACCTGTGCTCTTAGAGAAAGGCAGGCTGCATACAACCAAGGTGCCAGGGTGGGGAAATTGCCTTAACACTTTTACCACACTCTGATTTCCTACCCATCCCACTCATTGTTTGAACACATGAGAAGGAACTGGGCAAGCTTACCTAGAGGATGCAGTTTGTTTGGTCAACTTCCCAATACACAAAGCAGGGTGGAGAAAAAGGAGGAGTAAACTTGGAGAGGCAAACAGAATATGGAGCACAGGGTTACATGGAGCACAGCAGGTAGTATACTATACATCATGCTCTATGCTTGCTTTTTTTTCTTAGCAATATATGGTAGATATAAGTGTATTAAGAGCTTTTATATTAGTTTATAAAGAGTTTTTATATTAGTGTATAAAGAGTTTTCTTTCTCTTTGTAGTTGTATAGTATTGTTGCATAGATGTATGATTATATAACCAAGCTCCTAACAATGGACATACAGACTTTGTTGTATAATCTTTTACTGCTACAAAGAATGCTGTCATAAACAGCTGTGTAAAATAATTTTACATGTGCAAATATTTCTGTAAGATAAATGACTGGAGTGGAATAGCTGTAAGTCAGAGTACGTGCAGTTCTAACATTAATAGATACCATCAAACTGGCTTTTGTAGAGATTATGTCTATTTATCTTCCCAACAGTGTGTTGGAGTGCCTGCTTTTTCATTGCCTTTGCCAACATGCTGCTATCAATACAGAACTAATTATATCTGCTGCCTTAGCGTTTATAAAAACTCAGCAGAATGTTCACTCAGGTATTTTTTTAATGATGAAATTTTGTTTGCTGAGAAAGAATATATCATAAATACATATATGGAATAATGACTAATAAACTGTCATTCATTTACCTGTCCCTCAGGTTTAGAAATAAAATACCCTGGTGATTTCAACTTTTTATCATTAAGGACTGTTTTGTCTATAAGAATTTTTTTGTCTTCTACATAATATAGATATGATAATATAGTTGCCCCTTGGTATCCATAGGAGGTTGGTTCCAGGACCCCTGCAGAAACCAAAATCCATGTATGCTCAAGTCCCTTTTTAAAAAATGGGCATAGTGTTTACATATAATTGATGTACATTGTACTATATTCTTTAAATCATCTCTAGATTACTCAAAATACCTAATACAAAGTAAATGGTAAGTAAATAGTTGCCATTGTGCAGCAAATTTGAGTTTTGATTTGGGGAACTTTCTGGAATTTTTTCCCCAGATAATTTCCATGTGCAGATGGTTGAATACACAGATGCAGAACCCTTGGATTTGGAGGACCAACTCTAGAATGAAAATATAGTTACACCAGCTTTTTTAAAAATTGATTTGTTGTTATTTTAGGACAATTTTTGATTTACAGAAAAGTTGCAAAGGTAGTACGGAGAGCTTGTATATATACCATACGTAGTTTTCCTCTGTTATCCACTATCTATTATGGTACATTTGTTATTCAGTTCAGTTCAGTCACTCAGTCGTGTCCGACTCTTTGTGATGCCATGAATCGCAGCACACCAGGCCTCCCTGTCCATCACCAACTCCAGGAGTCTACTCAAACTCATGTCCATAGAGTCAGTGATGCCATCCAGCCATCTCATCCTCTGTTGTCCCCTTCTTGTCCTGCCCCCAATCCCTCCCAGCATCTGGGTCTTTTCCAGTGAGTCAACTCTTCATCAGGTGGCCAAAATACTGGAGTTTCAGCTTCAACTTCAGTCCTTCCAGTGAACACCCAGGACTGATCTCCTTTAGGATGGACTGGTTGAATCTGTGTCTAGCCACTGAGCTGGTTGTCACTGGCAATCGTTGTATAAAATCCATTTTTCATCACACGTTACAACCTAATTGAGAAAAGGTGTGTTGTTGCATAGAATAAGAGAAGATGACTCTTGTTTTTTTTTAATTTCAATCAGCTCATGAGGCACCCACTTGCTGAGCTTTTTCACCTTTCCAATTTGCTTCAAATACCGAACGAGTGTAGAATGGTCAACACTGAGTTCTTCAGCAGCTTCTTGTGTAGTTTTAAGAGACTCAGCTTCAGTGATGCTCTCAGTTGGTCATTGTCAACTTCTGGTGGCTGACCACTATACTCTTCATCTTCAAGGCTCTTGATCTCTCTTTTTGAACCACCACTGCACACTGTACATTCATTAGCAGTTCCTGGGCCAAATGTACTGATGTTGTGAGTGGTCTCCGCTGCTTTACAACCCATTTTGAACTCAAATAAGAAAATCACTTGAATTTGCTTTTTGTCTAACATTATTTCCATAGTCCAAAATAAATATACACAGCAAGTAATAAGTCATTAGCAAGAAAAACAAAGTGAGATATGCACATTAAAGTTATGTATAATATAATCACATTTATATAAGAATGTATTCTATTATCAAATGGCAAAGTTCAACAGTTGATAACTGCAATTACTTTTGCACCAATCTAATAGAATTAATGCACCAGTACTGCTATTATTATTAACTGAAGCCCATACTTTATTCAGGTTTTCTTAATTTTTCCCTAATGTCTGTATTCTGTTCCAGGATCCTGTTTAGGATATTACATCATGTCTCCTTAATGCTCCTCTTGACTGTAACAGTTTCTCAGACTTTCCTTGTTTTTGGTGACCTTGATAGTTTTGAGGAATACTGATTACATGTTTTATATAACATCTCAGTCAGGATCTATCTCATGTTTTTTGCATCATCTACTGGGGTTATGAGTTTTAGGGTACAAGACCACAGAGATGAAGTTCCATTTTCATCATGTTACCTGGCACATGCTATCAATGTTACCCTATCACCTGTGATACTGACCTTGATGGTCTCAGTAAGGTTGTGTTTGTCAGGTTTATTCACTGAAAAGTTACTTTTTCCCCCCTCTCATACCACTTTTTTTTTATGTTGTTGCATTTGCTTATATTTTTTCATCCTTTTATTTTCAACTCTTCTGAATTCTTTTTTACACTTACTGTGATACTCATATAGTTGGATTTTTACTACCAAATTTAATGCATTCTATTTCTCCTTTTTTCTCTTTTCCTCTTTAGTTGATCATCATCTGGATTGAAATAGCTTTTCCTCTCATACTAAATTTTCCCCTGTACTTGTTACTAAGTTTTAATCTTACTTTCCTTTTAAGTGACTATCTTTGAAAAGTCTTAGCCTTGTCTCTTCAAATATTGCTTCTCCCCCATTCTCTCTGTTCTCATATTCTAGAACTCTGATGAGAGTTCTGTTAGACATTTTATTTTTCATGTCTCTTCTGTGTTTTTCATCTTTTCGTCTCTGTTGTAGCATTATAATATCTTCGTAACAGTTACCCTTTTCTCAGATTGTTTCTTGAGCAGTGTCTGATGGGGGGAGGTGAGGTTCCCACTATAAGTTCTAATTGTTGCTTAAATGTGCCTGAATTCATTTTTTGAATAGTCTCTCACTTCTTGTTCATTTAGAATTATTTGTATTTTATTATTTTTTATGATCAAATTGATAGTTCCATTATTTAGCCTTTGGTAGCCTGATTTGTTTTCTTCTGGCTCTTGCCCATGATGCTTTATTTCTCTTAAGAGGGAATCATATTTATATTTGTAGGCTGTGCATATCCTGAAGGTGAAGGAACTCTAGACATTGATTGGTGGATGCCAAGGGATGTTGCTAATATGGAATCACTTTAATATGAGTTTGGGTTTTCTCCCATAGCACAGACAGATTTCTAACCTGAAATCAGCATGCTGGTTATGTTTACAAATTCTTAGAAGAAACTCTCCTCCTTATTGTACTTTACACCTTTTGAAAATAAGACAAAGTTTTCTTTGTTGACTCATTTTATTGTCCTCTGGATTGTTTTCTAGCTTATTACCCTTTTGTCCAGGGTTTATATAACCCATTTGAGGGTAAACTCTGGCTTTGTATGGACCCAAGACCTAGTGTGACTTGTAAAACTGAGTATTTTACCTTTCCTTATAATTTTTCCATTTAATAAAAAGATCATCTGTTATCAAGAATTTCCCATTTGGGGGTTTTGTTATTACCCATACCAAGAAGATGTCAGTAATATATTGCTTTATTCTTTGCATTTCTTATATACTGGTTAGATCTCATTGATGGAGGTTGCTGTGATTTTTTATTTTTATTTTTTTTTAGGATATTTCATAGATGTTTCTGTGTACTTCTTTTACATCACAACATGAGGTACATATGTGTAGTTGTCTTTCAAAGAGGAAACATTATAACTGACACTTCCAAAATACAAAGGATCTTAACACATTATTAACCGGGGGATTTTTATAGAAACTAATGCCTGTGGCCAACAATTTATTATGTAAGTAAATGTAGAAACGTCTCTGGTCAATAGTGTGTTAAGAAAGTACTGTGAGCAGCTGTATGCCAACAAATTGAATAAATAAAAGTAAAGATAAGTTACTAGAACCACAAACATGGAAAAAATGAATCATGAAAAATAAAAAATGTGAACAGACCAATAAAAAATAAGATTATAAAGCTCCCAACAAAGAAAAGACCAGGACTAGATGGTTTCACTGGTGAATTCTGGCAAACACATAAAGAAGAATTAGTACCAATCCTTCTCAAACTCTTTAAATAGGAGGGATTCCCAGACTCGTTTTATGAAGCCAGCATTATCCTGATACCAAAGCCAGATAATAGACACTGTAAGAAAACCACAAGCCAATATCCTTGATGAATACAGATGTAAAAATTCACAACAAAACATTAACAAACCAAGTTCAACAGCATATTGAAAGATCATACACCATGATCAAGTGGGATTTATCCCTGAGGCTTAAGGATGTTTCAGTATCTGCATATCACTCAGTGTGGTATTCCACATCAATAAAATGAAAGATAAAATCTTAGTATCTCAATGGATGCAGAAAAGTATTTGACAGAATCCAACATCGTTTCATGATAAAAACTCCCAACAAATTGGGTATAGAAGGGTGTACCTCAACATAATAAAAGCTATATTTGACAAACCCACAGCTAACATCATACACAACATACCCACTAAGATCAGGAGCAAGACAGGGCTGTCTGTTCTCACCACTCCTGTTTAACATACTAGAAGTTCTACGCAGAACAGTTAATCAAGAAAAAGAAATAAAAGACATCTGAATTGAGAGAAGCCCACTTGCCGCAACTGCTGGAGCTGTGCACCCCAAGAGAAGCCACTGCAGTGAGAGGCCTATGCACTGCAACTGGAGCGCAGCCCGCACTCGCCGCAGCTGGAGAAACACCCACACAGCAAGAAGACCCAGCACAGCCAAAGATCGTTTAAATTTTTTTTTTTAATCTCCATTTCAAAAAATAAGACACAAATGAGTGGAAAGCTATCTCCTGTTCATGGATTGGAACAATTAATACTGTTAAAATGCCATACTACCCAAAGCCATCTATATTGTCAGTGTAATCCCTTCAGGTTCAAGGGCATTTTTCACAGAAGTAGTGAAATTAATCCTAAAACTGTATGGAAATACAAAAAATCCTAAATAGCCAAAGCAGTCCTGAGAAAGAAGAACAGAGCAGGTGGCATCATATTTACTGATTTAAACTTTATTACAAAGCTGTTGTAAAGCAACATGGTACCTCAAAATGGATTAGAGATTCTGTTTCTTTTTTTTGTCTTCACTGGCTCCATGGCATGTAGGATCTTAGTTCCCCAACCAGGGATTGAACTCATGTCCGCTGCATTGGAAGATGGATTCTTAACCTCTGGACCACCAGGGAAGTCCCTAGAGGTTTAAATTTTAAGACCAGAAAGTGTGAAAGTTTGAGAATAAAACATCAAAAAGTTTCCTTGACATTGGTCTTGGCAATTATTCTTTTGAATAATTGGATATCCATTATAATTATATCAATTATAATTGTTTTGGGATAGTTATTTTTTGGATTTTTTTTCTTCATAAGCAGCAGAAACAAAAATAAACAGATTGGACTATATCAAACTAACATATTTCTCCACAGCAAAAAGAAACAGCAAAATAAAAAGATAAACCATGGAATGAGAAAATACTTGTAAATCATCCTAAAGCATCTGTCTGATAGAGGATTACTATCCAAAATATATAAAAACTCAATGTATGTATGTGTGCATGGGTAGTCACGTCTGACTCTTTGTAACCCTTTGGACTATAGTCCACCAGGTTCCTTTGTCCATCAGGTTTTTCAGGCAGAATGCTAGATTGGATTGCTACTTCCTCCTCCAGGGGATATTCCCAACCCAGGGATTGAACCCACATTTCATACATTACAGGCAGATTCTTTACCCTCTGAGCCATCAGGGAAGCCCCCATACAACTCAACATCCAAAAACAAAACCCACACACAATCTGATTTAAAAATGGTGAAGATCTTGAAAATTTTCCATATAAGACATACAAATGTCAACTGATATATGCAAAAATACTCAGCATCACTAATCATCAGGGAAATGAAATGAAAAAACCACAGTGAGATGTTGCTTCACGCCTGTGAGAATGTTGACAAAAAGTCAACAAATGTTAACAAGGTTGTAGAGAAAAGGATAGTGTGTGCACTGTTTGTGGGAATATAAATTGGGACAGCCACTATGGAAAACTATGGAGATTACTAAAAAATATATATTTTAACTATATATGTGATCCAGCAATCCCACTTCTGAGTATGTATCTGAAGGAATGAAATCACTGTCTGGAAAGAGAACCTACACCCGCCGCCCCCGTTCACTGCAGCATTCTCACAAAAGCCAAGCTATGGAAGCAGCCTAAAGGTCCATCGACAGATGATGAAGAAAACGTGTGTGTATGTGTATGCAGTAGAATATTCAACCATTAAAAAACAAAGGAAATGCTGCTTTTGCAACAACATGGCTGGATCTTAAGGTCATTGTGTTAAGCAAAATAAGTCAGAGAACGAAGATACTATATATTCTCACTCAGATGTGAACTCTAAAATACCCAAATTCAAATAGAATCGTTCGGACTGGTGGTTGGGAAATAATGGGAGATACGGTCCAGGGGTACAAACTTCCATTTAAAAGCTGAATCAGTTCTAAGGATCAGTGTATGGTATAGTGACATAATTAACACTGTATTATATAAATGAAGATTAAGAGAGTAGATCATAAGCGTTACCACCACAAAAATGTTAATTATGCAAGAGGATTGACATTTTAACTAACCTTATTGTGGTAATCGTTTCTCAATATATATTATAAACTCTTGCATTCTAAACTTTCAACTTGTATATGTTATGTTTCAGTAATATCTCAGTAAAGCTGGAAAAAATATGTAGTTGTCTATTTTTTTAATAAGACTGAAGAGTGGACACAGGTGTTATCACCTGATCCATCCAGCAGTGTTCCCTGTCAGCTTCCACCTACTGGTTTTAACACTGACTGATAATTTTTTCATTCACTACCTCCAGATCTATTGTTTCATTAGATGGTACAGAAGGATGATATTGGTATTCTCCATTTTTGTGTGTTTGTTAGCTTAGAGTATTTACTAAAGATGAACTAAGAAAGGATTGCCAAGTCAGAGTGTGAGCTGCACGTATACTTTTGCTGCATATTACCAAATTCCCCTCCATAGGTGCTATACCATTTTACATGTACCAGCAACCTATAGCTTTGCCGATAGATTGGCTAATGTTTTAGTTTGTCAGTATAATCTATTAGATAAGAAAAGTTTTTATTTCACAGTTTTAACTTAATATTTCTTTATGAATCAGGTGGCTAAACCATTGGAAAGCCAAAAAGAATGCTGTTTGAAACAGAGTACTAAATATACATTAAATATATTTTCCCCAAATTTAAAGAAGTGAGTTTCTAGTAATATTTACACTTGGCCATTAGAGAAGTATTTATTTTTACTTTGCTTTATATCTAAACTCCTATCAAAATGACAGAATTTAAAAAACCAAAATTCTACTCCATAATGATTCAGGCTTTGAGTACCTTCTGGTGTTAAAGTTTGTAGTTAGCTATCTCATTACATTTTCTTTGGCCCTCATTCATATACCCTCTTATGAAGCAGATGACTAGTATACCTTCAAAGTGAGGATTTCTTGTATTTATTGCTGGATCACTGCTAGTCTTGTTCCCTAAGATTTAAATATAAATTTGTTTTAATAAGTATCTTCCAACAGGGTAAACTTTTTTGGGTGTACACTATGTATAAATACAGGTAGCTGAATTATAGGTCCAAAACACAGTTACAGAATCTTAATTTTTTTTTGACATAATTACTAATTATAGTCTAGTCTTCTCTTTCTTCATTCCCAGATTTCCTGGCTCCATGAATTTGCCTCTTCCTCCTTGTCCTAGACCTTTAGGCAAAAAAGATGTGTCCTTTATTTCTTACCTAAGATTTTCCTGAAACAGTCTTTTTATATCAGAACCTTACTCCATAAATTTTTCCTCAAACATCTGTCTTGGATTATACCTCTACTCCAGAGTTCTATTATACTTAGTATCCCATTTTTGAAAGAACTAATACTTGACATTATTATAGTGTAACATTATGTCCTATATTGAGTTTTATATGCATTAATTTTTCAGAAAGACTCTGAAGTAGATATTATTTTCATTATCATTACATATGTAGAAATTGAGGTCCAGAGGTAGCATTTTGTCGTAATTCACACAGTAGACCCTGCTGAATCCTTACCTACCTTGTTATTTTGCCTCCTAAGGAGCCTACTGTGAGTTTCTCATATATAGGGGAAAAGAAAATTAAACAGTAATGTCAGGTTGACTTTCCTTGGGTTATGGTACCTGAATTTTATGGTAACCTTTTGTTATTCTCTAGAAAGTAGTTTTTCTTATTAATAAAACTATATTCCCATCATTGAAAAAAATTTAAATATAGGTATGTTTAAAGAAGAAAAAAGAATATGTAATAACAGTTCCTTGGCATATATGTAGTGTGTGCATAATTAATATTGCCATCTGTTTTTATGTATTAATGATAATTAGTATCGGTCTTTCTTTTATCATGACTTAACTTTTTCAGCTTTTAAGTTTGAAATTCAAAGAATAATCCTTCAGGCATGGTTTCTCCTAAAAGCACACAGTAAGGTTTTTGTCTTTTTTCTCTAATAAGATTTAACATTTCTTTATCATTTTTAACTCATCTCTTTTATATTAAGCTGATTTAATATAGAGAGAAAGATTGATGCTTTCTCTCTTTTTTGTACTTAACTTTGGATACAAAATCTTGTGGATTCTATTCTGGCTTATTCTGACTTTAAATATTCTTAGTTTTCCTAAAAGATCATATTCATTTTAGCACGTCTCTCACCAGAGACTCCCACCTATTGTGTCATGTTTTCAATTATCCAGCCAACTTCCTATCAGTAACTCTTGATAGCAACTAGCTGTTTAAAAAATATATAAGCCCTTTGAATAAAATCTTTTATCTCTAGTTAGAAGGTCTTTTAGCATAGACTTTTCAGATCAAAGACTTCAAGGTCAGGATGCACTTCTGTTGATTAGTACATACATACAAAACTCCTTGTATCCTTACCCTCTCTATAATCTTAAAATTTTGTTGACATGTATCTGTGTGGATTGTATGATACTATCTTAAATTTGTCAGTTTTCTATAAAGTTTTCCAGTTGTTTAATGAGTATTTATTGTTTGTCCCTAACTAGATTGTAGCTCCTTGGAGGCAGAGGCTAGTGTATTAAATTTTGTTTGAATAAAATCTTTTATCTCTAGTTAGAAGGTCTTTTAGCATAGACTTTTCAGATCAAAGACTTCAAGGTCAGGATGCACTTCTGTTGATTAGTACATACATACAAAACTCCTTGTATCCTTACCCTCTCTATAATCTTAAAATTTTGTTGACATGTATCTGTGTGGATTGTATGATACTATCTTAAATTTGTCAGTTTTCTATAAAGTTTTCCAGTTGTTTAATGAGTATTTATTGTTTGTCCCTAACTAGATTGTAGCTCCTTGGAGGCAGAGGCTAGTGTATTAAATTTTGTTTACATTTTAATGCATAGTAAAATTCTATGTGTACAATAGGTGCTTAATAAGTACTTAGCAGTTGACTTTATAGCCCTCATATATTCTATGGGCTATTCTAATGAGGAAAAATTTAAACTTTCCCTTGGCACAGACTATGTACTCCAAACTACTCTGATGGTCTTTAGTTACTTTTCTTGTTCATACACTATATATATTCACACACACACATATACACACACACACACTGAGACCATGGTACTCATCTCCTTTTGACTCTGAATCTTTATTCAGTGTTGCTTATTTTGAGGGATTTGGGGTCAATTATTATTAGTTTGGTTCAATAAATAATTGTCCGAAACATACCCTTCTATTTACAATCTAATGACTAACTTCTTGTTATTAGGCAAAGTAACTTACAGCCTGAGTTTGCAGGATGTTTGTTTTTCATTAAAAGAATAGTAACATCTCACCCTACAAGCAATTGAAGATGAAACTTACATAAGCTTGTCTGAGGCTCTTAGATCTAGCCTCTGGCGTGTTAGTGTTGGAAACAGATGAACGCTAGAGAAAGAATTAAAGCTCTTTACTATTCCATCAAAATTCCCACGTATTTTTAACTCTTAGTTGAATTGGTGGTTGTGATACTGTTTCTTAACAATGGATAGAGGCAAATACTTGCCACAGAGTGCTGCAGCTAACTCCTGTGCCATTACATTCTAATGCCCTGTAGAACAGGCCAAAGTGCCCTGATGTACTGCCAAGTAACATGTGCTGAAGATAGCTGGCACTTAGAGAGTCCCTGAGAGTGGTACAAGTCATCATTAAAGAGCATTTTTTAAGCACCTATCTGTACATGGTTCTATCCTAGGCACTGTACAAAACGAGTTAAACAGACATGGCCCCTGCCCCCTGGGAGTTTTCAATCTAAGATGATGCTGACATGGACAGACATAAAGGATACTGAGACAACTGAACAAACACTGAACAAGAACATAAAGTACTAACATTATGCACAAGCAAAGGGGTAAGTGCATTTTGTGGGATAGTGTGTAAAGGAAGCTTCGTGAAACATGAACAGGGTGGGGTAGAGCAATTAGTCGACTTCTATCAGGTTAGGTTAGTTTTCATTGGGAAGTTGGATTTTCATACAGATTTAATCAGAGTAGGGGCAGTACATTCCGGAAATAGTGTGCAAGGAAAGACGTTTAGAACTAAATTGTTAAGACTCTTGGTGGCCTCCAAAATCTGCAATTCTGGATACCTCTGAACCTGAAAGTGGGGTTGATAATTTGGCTTAGCGTTGGCATTGAGTTGGATCTGAATCAAAGCTAATTCTCTGCAATCTCTCTTATAAATTTGGCTACTTAATAGAAACCTTGGAGTTCATGGAAGCTGTTACCTTCTCAGGAGCTTATAAAAGATTACCTTGTGAAGCGTTAAATTATGTTTTATATTAGGAACTTTGGCACTCTGGCAGCATTTAGAAATTATTTTTCAAGAATTGGTCAGAGATGTTTTTGAGGATACCTTTCTTCCCCAGGAAAGGGCCTGGGAATTCTGGGTATGACTATAAACAGTGCCGGGAGATTTTGAACACTGAATATTACCTGTCCTTCAGTCATTAATTCATAAATTTAATAACCTTGCATTCACAGACTTGAATTTAAATCACAACACAACAATTACAGTATATCTACTTTTGCAGTGTCTGCCGGATAAAACTGATTATTTCTTTTCAGTAGACATGGACTTAGGAGTTTCCCCAATAGTTCTCAGCTCACTGTTTGATGTCACTCAAATCTGAAATGTGAAAATCTGAACTTACCCAAAACATGAGGTATAGTTATTTTCTTTACAAAAGCTTTATAGCTTTATTGTACAAAAGAATTCACAATAGATTTTCTTTTAATTCCATGTTTCCCTAGCGACCTTTTATTCAACAATTAAATTGTTAAATTTTTAAAACTTGTATTTATACATAGCTTCTCCAATTGCCATTCATTGTGTAAATACAATACTGTTGGAGGTATTAAAAATTCATTAATGCCTTCTTAAAATACTAAAACTTTTTTATGCCCTTACATATTTAACTTGTGATTTGCATTTAATCATACTTCTTCCTCTCCATTAGAATTGAGGTTTTCAAGGGCAAGAGTCTTGGTTTTCCTCATTTCCTGCAATTGTTTGCACTGTAATCTTAACAATGAGAAAAATCTAGTGACTGTTACAGTTTTCCTTTTATGACCTGAGGTCATGGCATAGTAACACATGATAAGCTTCCTAGTAAGAAAAGTATTATTGAGGGACTGCATCCGGAGGATTTTGGTGTTATTCTTATTCATCAAATAAGATATTCCTAGATAATCTTTAGCTGTCAGAAAGAAATACCTGGCAGTTTATATTTCTTTGGTAATGTTTGCCACTAGGCGTTTATTCTCCTTTAAAATACTAAACTAATCTTGGACTAGTCTCTCTGGAAGAGACTTGAGAGGTTTAGGCAATAAAAAACTTAAGACAAAAGCCTAGACAGAATTTTGTCAGAAAAACTGGAAATAGGAATTATAAAATGCAGCTAGTGTCATTTAATACAGCATATCTGTTGCATATGACACAAGGGATGAGTAAAAAATTTCCAGAAGGAAGTATGAGAGTTTGTTTGTTTAGTTTGTATGGAAAAAATTCATATCTAATGATTTAGAAGAAAATTGAAAACCGAGCTTATTGTGTTGAAACCTGAGATATTTAAAGGAGAGAATTCAGACATCTCTATATTGTCTGTGTTCGTAGCAGATAAAATTGATAGTGGTGGATTACTTTTTAGGAACTATGTTTTCATCTAAGTGACCTATTACTTTGCTCCATCAGTAGATCCTTCCAAGCACCCTTTTTGAAAAGATAGGGTGTGGGAGGAGGTCAGTTGGAAGCAGGTAAAATACCTTCTCTTCTAATACAATCTGATTCTGACTGCGTAGAAAATAGTCTCATCACTTGGGCCTCATACAAAATAATGAAAAAGGAAGACCTAGAGATTTTCGTATCATAGTTTAAAATAAGTACCTCAGTAGAAAGTTAAGCAAATTTTTGAGAATCATAGGAATTTGGGATTCATCAATAAGCACAATTAAAAGGTTACTTTCACTTTGGATCTTGTGTTCTAGTTCAGGAGCCAGAACACTTTTTCTGTTTAAAATAAATAAATAAATACAACTGACCCTTGAGCAGTGTACGGGGAAGGGTTGCCAACCCTCTGTGTGGTTGAAAGTCCACATATAAATACAGTCCTCTATCCACAGCTCCTCCATATCCCTCCAAATCCACGGAGTCAACCAGTAAAGGGTTATATAGAACTGAGTATTTGCTGTTGAAAAAAATCTTAGTATCAATGGATCCATGCAGTTCAAACTCGTGTTGTTCAAGAGTCAACTAACTATTGTAGGCTTTGCATGTCACCATGTTGCAATAAAACATTATTTACAAAAACAGCAAGGTGGATTCTTTCTCAACCCCTACTCTAGTAGGTAGAAACAATTAATAAGGAAATTAGAGTATGTCAAGTGATAGATGCTTTGGGAAAAAGAAAAGTAGAGCTGAGTAATCAAATATGGAGTATGATGAAGTAGAAGTTGATGGGATGGGCCTCACTGAGGTCAAGAAAAAGAGCAGGAACCAGGAGAGGAGACTGCAAAGTTAGTGACTGGTGAAATAGAAAGAAAACCAAGAGATGGTGAAGTCCTGGAGATGCCATGAAGAACCATATATTGGGGAAAGGGGAACATCTGTCAGATGTTGGTGGTAGGCCAAACAAGAGGAAGGCTGAGATTAGACCACTGGATTTAGCTGTGTATAGCTTGTCAGTGACCTTGAGAAGCAGTTTGGATGGAGTGAGTTCAAGAGAGGATTGAAGGAGAAAAAATGGAAACTGAGAAGTCTTTTGAGTAACTTTGTTGTAAAGGGAGCAAATAAATGGAGCAATGGGAAGAAAGGATCAAGAAAAGAGGTGTTTGTTTTTTAAGTAAAAGAAATAATGACATGTTTGATGACAATAATCCAATAAAGGTTAGAGGAGAAATGCTGTAGGAGGGGAGGAGTGAGTTGCTCGAGTCATGTCTTCAAGTTGGTGAGGGGATGGATCTAGAGTGAAGGGACTGACTTAGGATAATTGTGATGTTGGTAGGTGGAAATGTGCTGTAAAGAGTCTGTAGTTGTTCTCTTGTGGTTTCAATTTTCTGATTAAAGAGTTATCAGTTGAGAATATGAAAGCTGAAAGTTTTATATGTACCCATTGGCTTTAACTTTTGTTACTAGCATTTCAGGGATCTTTGAAGACTCACTAAAATTTTTTTTATTGCGCCTTCTGAGTTGCAAACTTAACCAGCAAATTTGTGTTTTAAGGGTTAAACCCTACATTATAAGACTGATTAATAATACATGTAATGTGTCACACAATGCCTGCTGTCATGTAGAATGTAGAGTCAGTATGCACTGCACTAGGCTTACTTTTTCTCTTTGTTCCCAAAAGATAACTTGTCATGATTTTAAATGTTATGTAAGTTAGACTTTGACAATAATAAGTTTATATGCTGAGTTTAAATCATAGGTCCCTTTGACATCTCTCCTAGTGTCCTTTCTTCTTTACAATATGGTCTCTCTGTGTACAGTGATGAGTGATATTACTGGCTCCAGAAATCAGGACCTATAAATTAGAGCTCCGTGGATGGATACTTATTCTTGTAGTGATTTTATCATCATGTTGCTTTGTGAATTTCTTTGTACACTGAAAAATATATTGGCTTTGTATACAGCATTCTCTTAGAGATTGGAAGCCCTCAGGGGTAGATACAGCTCTTAAACATTTCTGAGAAAATGTCTTAAGCACATTGTACATAGCATACAACAGATATAATGATTACTAAGTCAAGATTTTTATGATATCTTAGTTAAACTTAGATATTCAGTTCTTTAGGCCTTGCTCTAAATCAGTTCTGAGGCTTTTCTGCTATTCTAGGAGATTCTGGAGCTAAATTATATCAGGCTTAATGGCAGTTATTAGACTTCCTCCAAGTGTAATTATTCCAGATAACTACCAGAGGAGGTAGTAACCATAGTTTGCTTAGTAAACACATAATAATAGAAGTATAATTGGCACATCCAGCTGTTAGTTAGAATGCCAAAAAAACTGGCATGATCATTAAAAGTTGTTTGTTAAGAGAATAACACTCAACTAAATTGGATATCAAAGTAAGATAGACTTGTGTAACTACAGGAAAATAGCCTTGGTTACCTTCACACACTATCAAGGAAGTAGTAAGTGAAGTCAAAAAAGTGACACTCTGACCAATTGTGAGGCCAGTCTAACTGTGGCCAGGAACTGTTTATGGAGAGCAGGTAGAAATGTATGTCATTCTGTAGTCTTCAGTGTCACTGAGAGAAACAAGAGAACTATTTTCCTTTATAAAAAGCAGCTGTGTTTGAGGCTTTAATTTTAGGTTTAAGAGGCTATTTTCTAGGGTTTAGGAAGTGAAACAGCTATTCACGCAGATGACTGAGAAATTCTAAATCTATTAAATCTAGGTTATAACGGTTATAATAAAAGTTATTTCTAAAGCATCAGTGCATTCAACTTCATTAAAATATTTTGTATTTGTGGAAACTGAATAGGTCTTTTCTAAAAATCTGTCTTATGTTGAAACTTCGTTTTCTTTATATTATAGGTCCAGTTGTTTACGTCTTGGATCTTGCAGATAGACTGATCTCAAAAGCCTGTCCATTTGCTGCAGCAGGAATAATGGTTGGCTCCATCTATTGGACAGCTGTGACTTACGGAGCGGTGACAGTGATGCAGGTTCACTTTTATTATATCAGATGATTTTACTTTTGATATGAAGGTCTATTAAATAGATTTTTGTTAGGAGTTTTAAAAATTATTATTTTGACCAAGTAATAATATTCTCATGGCTTAAAAATAAGAAAATATATAAAAAGCTGTCTAGGGGAAAGTCTTCTTACTCCTGTCCTTCACTTGCCCAGGTTCCCCTCTCCCCAGGTAGCCACTGCCTAACCCAAACCTTCTTCCAGACTTTATTTGTGCATATGTAAGAAAAAATACGTTCTCCAACACACACTATTCTTTTTCTCGCAAAAGAAAACATTAGAGCTGAATCCCAGTGAATTTTACAGATCTTTTCACAAAGTATGGAGAAATCTGAATAGCATTGTTTGTATAGAATTTCAACAGTTCAACAGCCAGTCTCTTGTTGATCAATCACTTAGTTACTTATTTTTTGCTATTACAAAACAAAGCTACAGTCATTGTTGATAGAAATTAGAGACTTAAATTTCAAGATTTATTTAGTCCCAAGCCCTTGACTCTTCTGTCTTTATACCTTTTCCTTAAAGATTTCTACCTATCTTAACCATGATTTTTGTGTTCAGATTTGTCTTTCATCTTAATATTTTCATAAAATCAGTCCTATAACAGCACCATGGCCTTTCTCCTTAAATGAATTCTTGTGACTTCACACTTACTATTGAAATAAAACTTGTCTTTTCCTCAGTTTGAAGCCTAAATTTATTCTCTGTTATATTTTCCTGTGTCTTTGATTCCTACAGTAATTTCATCTGCTCAATAAATAGCCTACATTCTTAGGATTACCTTTATTTTTAACTCTTTCTGTTTCATAGCCCTATATTCAGTCCACTGACCAAGTCCAGGCAATTTCCATTTTGATATGTCTTAACATCTATGGCTTTCTTTCCACTATCCTTAATGCCTGACTTACTGTCAGTTCCCCCACGCCACCCCCATCATACCTGGATGGCTAATGGAGCTTCCTGATTGTTTTATTTAACTTCATTCTTTTTGTCAGTTCAACCTTCTAATGAATCTTTGTAAAATAATACCTTTCAATATCTTTCCTCAAAGCTTAATATCGCCTCTAACTTAAGTGATCAAATGATTGTTTCATAACTCAGTAGGATATAACTTGCCTTTCTTTAATATAAATTAAAGAGTGTATGAAAGAAAAAGGGATCAAGGGATTATCTGTAATATTCTAGAAACTGCATATAACCTATCTATGCCTGGTCAAGAGTGAGCAGCCCTTCTGGTTGCTCCATTAATAATCATGATGAGCTGGGATTTGCAATGCTTCTTTATAAAATGTTGATGACACCTCAGAAGTCTGGATATAGTCACTGGAATGAATCACAAATCATTTGTCACAGGATAGTGGATAAAGATTGAGAATCACTGACTTGAAAAAGATTTCATTTCTTTAACGTGATTTGTTATGCAGTATTCTCCACAATCGTAACTTTGTTCTATTTGAGGCCTATTGGGCTGCCTCCTCCAAGGCATTCTAAGTTATTTAATTTTTACTGTATTCAGGCCTTACTCTTTCTATTAACAGGTATTTTTCTTGAGAAATTAGAGACTATCTGATATCTAGGTATTCCCTATATAGTATATATGCAGATATTAACTTTAAAAGCTTTCATAAATAATTATTTTTTTAATATGACCAGTTCTGCCAGGTAATAACAGGTTTGTCTGACTGATACTTGCTCTGCAATAATTTATTAAACTCCAGTAATGAGAATTAGTATATCAGTAGATCAAGGAAGTTCAGGACCATTCACTGGGACTGACAAAGACCTGAAAACTTAGGAAATTATACATTGTTTAATGTACAAATACATTATATAGACATATATGCAGATGAGGAAGCTAAGGCCCTCTGAGACTGAGTGATTTCTCTTTAAGACCTAACTGACTATAAGTGAGATGGCTCTCTTTCTTTTTTCAGGAAAAAATTTTAGGCTAGCATAGTCTTAAAAAAATTACAGTAATTGATGAGACACTTCAACAGTAGGAGCCAATTAAAGGATATAGTTTGTATCCGCTACAAAGGGCTGTCAGCTATATTTTGGCATTTTGAAGCATATTGGTATGATTCATTCAAAGAATAACACTGAGATCCAACCGAACAAATTGAAAGCCCTGATGCGCAGCCTCAAGGAATACAGCCTAAAGCAAAGTGTACCTAAGTGAGCAGCTGGCAAACAGTAATAAGGTTAAATAAACAAATGGGAAGAATACAAAAGACTCATTAACAGTATTTTAATTTTGTAAAGGTGAAAGGTCGTTTGAAGTTATGAAAAAAATCTTGAGCTAACTCTTGAAGAATAATTTGGATTCATATAAGAGGAAGTGATGTGAGCAAAGAGACAAAAATGAACATGTTAATAGTAACAGAAAAGAGCTAAAATGATAATACATATACATGTGTGCGTGTAAAACATGTTATACCATTCAGAAGTAACCTTCACACGTACTGTCTCACTTGAAATATTTCTTTTAGCCCAGAGAGAGATCAGCTGTGATAGTAGGTAGATACTGTTGTGTAATTTAAGAGTATTTTTAAGGCTTTTTATCTTTCATCAGAGTATTTGGTAGCTATCATGCCCCCTACTCTGTCAGCAGAATTTGAGATTTTCTTTTTAACACTTGTTTTTTTCCTTTTGTTCTCTGACTGCTCTGAAGTTCAAGTAAATCAGATCATTATTTTTCCCCCATTCATTTGCATTTATTTCTTCGTGAACCAGACCCAATCCTAGGTTCAATCCCTATTCATCATAAAGACCTTGATAGCCCCTTCAACTTAAATTTCTGTCAAAGAGAGAACATGATAGTTAACTTTTTTCCCCCAGCACCTGGCTAAGCACCTTTCAAGCACTGATACACATAATTCTTGTAATAGTCTTGTGATAAAGATACTATCAGTTATTCCTGATTTACAAATTCAGAGAGCTTATATATGTTCAGTACCACACAACAAGGTAAAAGCATTAGGACTGCTGTCCCTAATCTAGGGCTCTTTAAGGGAAACTTGGTTCCAAAAGCAGGAACATTTTTCCTGAAACAATGGAACCTTAATATCCACCCTAGGTCCGCAGTGACTTCTTGTGACTTCACACTCACTATTATTGAAATCAAACTTTCTTTTCCTCAGTTTGAAGCCTAAATTTATTCCCTGTTATAATTTGCTGTCTTTGATTCCTACAGTTATTTTCCCATCTACTCAATAAATAGCCTACATTCTTAGGATTACCTTTATTTTAACTCTTTCTTTTGGACTTGCAGACCAAGTCCAACAATTTCTATTTTAATATGTTTTAACATCTCTGGCTTCCTTTCCACTGTCTTTAATGTCTGACCTATGTTATGTCTGAAGTCCGAGTCTCCAAAACTGAGAGAATAAGACCTCCACAGCAATGCAAAAGCATAAAGAAGTTTTATTTCTAGTTTGAACTAGGGCTCCCATCTCATCCAGCACAATGGAGTCTTGACGAGAGCCCCGAGCCCTGGTTTACAGTAGTATTTATAGGTTTAGAACAAAGACAGGGAGTTGGTAAGGGCAATTGGTTGCAAGGGTTTCTTGGCATCTACGAATTGGCTAGATTTCCGCATGCATGGGCTTTCTCAGAGGATTTCCATCCTCGTCCCGATTGGCTCGGGTCTGGTGCGGGCAGGGGGTGGCTACGGGGATTTTTTTCTGATTGGTCAAGCTACACTGCCTGCGGGAGTTCCCAGTGCCTTAGCTTTCCTAGAGACTAAACCTCAGACCTAGCCTGCCCCTTAGAGCCTGTCCTGGCTCCAGTTAGGTCCTAACAACCTACTGTCATTCCCCCACAGCAGCCCCATCATGCCTGGACAGCTAGCGGAGCCTCTTGATTGTTTTCTTTAACTTCATTCTCTTTGTCAATCCAACCAATCTGCCTCTAGTGTAGAACCCTCACAGGATTGACTGTTCTTAATTATGTTACGTTTAATTATCCTTAATGCTAAGAAGACCTTTTAGTTCATCACTGTTCCATCCTACTGTTTAGAAGTAGGGTTCTATAGGAGGTGCTTTAAAGGATCAGACCTTAATTAAAACTCTTAGCTTTTCACCTTTGATTAACTGCAGGCCTGGCTGACTATGGAGACTAGCCTACAGCTTCTCTAAACCTACAATTCCATAGGCTTTAATTTTACATATGGATAAGAAATTCTTAGCAAAGGCATTCTATCATTCCTGAATCTTACCTCAAATTTAAGTCTTGAAAATAATATCTTTTTCCATCTTAGGGCATAAAACCAGAATGTACATGATTCTACACAAGGTTTGCTGGTTTCATTTTGACCAAAGTTAAATCAGCCCCATTGCTTAATTCAGCTTTCATTTATTACCCTTGACTCTGTCCTGTGGTAGCAGGTAGTATGACACTGCAGATGTTATACTATCCTAGTTCCTTAACATTTACGTTTGTATACTTGTTTGATTTGATTGTCTGTCACCTCCAAAAGATGTCTCTTTAGTTCACTTTTTATTTCCCAGCACCAAGTTCTGTTTCTGGCACATAATCAATATTCAGTTGAATGAATGCATGCGAGTATGCATGTAATGATCAGCCTCAACTTGATGCACAAAGCATGCCTCTTGAGCACACATGGGAAAATGGACTTTTGCTCACTATTTGCCCTGTTTCCTTTTTTATTTCCTCATCCTTAGAGACCTGTTTAGAAGATTTTTACTGATACCCTCCATGAGTAATAAATTTTCCTTTACTATATATAGTCCATACCTATATACCTAATATAGTCCACACTCTGCTTTATATTTTAAAACCAAAATTCTAAAAACATAACCCAACAAAGGAATTTTTCAGTTTTATGAATTTATTTGCTAACACTACAGAAGTATTTAAATCACATTTAGTTATAAAGTGATCATAATGTTGAAAATAATAAAATGATATAAAAAATGGTATCATGGAGCAAGCATTATAGGTAAGGACAGTCTTGGCTAATCCACTTTTGCCCTCAATGTGTGGGATGTGTGTTTATGAAATATTGTAAACCAGACTAATTCACTTTAGGGCAGCTCTACTTGGAAACACAGAATATTAGATACTGGCACCATGGGTTTTGACCATGTGGAAGAGGCTGGTCCCTACTCTTCAGTGTTACATCTTGGTTAGATAAATCAGTCATGTACAAAATCTGGGCTCAAGCTTTAGTAATGCCCACTTTGGTCTGCTCCACATGGTTTCATAAACAATTTCTACCTGAATCAGGTCTGTTGCCTAGAATTTCAATTTGCCCTGATCATTGTCAGCTTCCTTAATTCACATCTTGAAGTCCACCTTTAAAAAAAAAATCTGCTATAATAGCTGACATAAAGATCATCTCATTTAAAAAAAAAATCCCATTCATCTTTTTATGAGTTTGTTTTCCCAAGTAAATGTTGTCTGTAGGGCTTTTAGTCTTCCCTGCCTTCTTTCTTCCCTTCTCTCCTTGCATTTCTTTCCTTTTCGCTCATCCTCAGAGATATAGACAGATAAAGATATAGATTGTCTGTATCAACAGTTCTTCCTTCACAGTTTAATCCTCAAGTGTATACAGAAAAACTAGATAGAATCCTTCGTAATACTGTCCACATATCAACCTATGATATCCAGGTGGCCTCAAACTCTGAAATTCTGAAATAGTCTCCCCTGTCATAACTGCCAAGAATAATCCTTCAGAGAAATATATTTAATTTGTGAGCAGTTGGGACTTTTGGCTAAAGGAAGGTCATTTGAGACCTGTGAAGGAGAATCCAGGGACATATTCTAAGACACTCACCAGCAGAATGGCCAGCCATGTTGAAAGACATGTAAAAGCCAAGACTGATGAGCAAGTGAAAAAAACTCTGCCAGGAGGGCAAGTGTGAAGATTCACAGATGAGAATTAATTCATGTCCTTCTTGCCTTCTCAGATCTTAAGCAACTGAGAAATAACCCCAAGACCCAGATGAGAGGAAAAGGATTGTTTTAGCTTTACAACCTGATAGAAAGGCACCCTTGGGTTCCTGGATTATAAAAAGTGACTGGAACCTATAGCCAAAACTGGACCTCCTATTGCATTCCCCCAAATCTAGACCTTGGAATTGCATTTTTGAGTTTGGTCTGCATTTTGAACCAGCATTTAGCCAGCCAGAGAAATTACACTCAATCTCAATGAGCAGGGAGAAAGCCTAAGAGAAATGAGGTTTCAGGCCATCTCCTGAAGACTAGTCCCACCCTTTGGCTGGCTGTGTTTACCTCCTGGTAGAAAGAGCAGGAAAACAGATGCTCTTGGGAAGATACATGAGAACCTAAAATTATAACCCAAGCTAACCAAATTAAGTAAGAGGAACATAAGCAAGAAGCAGAAATCCCCTTCCCTCCATTGAAATGTAATCAATGTGGGTTTTTAAGCTTTTATTCCAATTTAATATGAAACAGCTTTGGTTTATTTTTTTAAACTTTTTGTTTCTAAATTTAGTAGTTTTTTCTAAAATGAATTGCACTCAAGCATGCAACCCTTCATTAGACAAGGCAATGATTGGAGCAAATGCTGTCTGTTTCACAGGTTGTAGGCCATAAAGAAGGTCTGGATGTTATGGAGAGAGCTGATCCTTTATTCCTTTTAATTGGACTTCCTACTATTCCTGTCATGCTGATATTAGGCAAGATGATTCGCTGGGAGGACTATGTGCTTAGACTCTGGCGCAAATACTCAAATAAACTACAAATTTTGAATAGTATATTCCCAGGTAAGGCCCTAAATTATGGTGGTAATGAACATGCCAAATCAATCTTGTGGACGAATCCTACGTGCAAAGATATTTTAGCTTCTGTTTATTAGCACTAATACCCTCCATCTTTTTCTCTAGGGATTGGTTGTCCTGTTCCTCGAATTCCAGCTGAGGCTAATCCTTTAGCAGATCATGTCTCTGCCACTCGAATTTTGTGTGGAGCCCTTGTTTTTCCTACTATTGCGACAATAGTTGGTAAACTAATGTTCAGTAGTGTTAACTCTAATTTACAAAGGACAATCTTGGTAAGATGGCTTTAATGTTACTTTTTTCAAGTGACTGTACAAAGAGAATGTACTATATATTTGTTTCAAAAAAAAAAAAGAATGGGACTATATAAATATTTATAGTATTGCTCCTGTGCCTTCAGCCTCTACTTGATCCCCACTGTCACCCAACAGCAACAGAAAGAGGAGGATCCACTGTAGTAGCTCTGGTCTTCTGGAACTATGCTGTGGGTGATTTCTCTCCTCGATTAGGCACAACTCATCACTCCCAAAAGATACTGGTTGAAGAGCTTCTGCTCTAGGGTCAGACTGCCCAGTTCAAATCCTGTCAGACCTTGCCTTGCTGAGAAACCTAAATAAAACTGCTTGACTTCTCTGTGCTTGTAGAATGGAAATAGTCGTGGTAGCTACCTCAGAATTATTATGTGGGTTAAATGAGATCATACATTTGAAATGTTAGCACAGAGTTATAAATAAGGCTTTATGTTGTTTGATGTCATTATTATTATTCCCACTTCTCTTTGGAGATAGCCTGCATATAATGCCTGAGCTTCAGAACTAAGTAGAAGGAAGATTCCTCAGAGATGATAGAGGCATCTCTGACCTATTGGGCTTCCCAGTGGTTCAAATGGTAAAGAATCTGCCTTTAAAATCTCTGCAGTGCAAGAGACCTGGGTTTGATCCCTGGGTCAGGAAGATCCCATGGAGAAGAAAATGGCAACCCACTCCAGTATTCTTGTCTAGAGAATTCCATGGACAGAGGTCCATAGGGTCGCAAAGAATCAAACATATCTGAGCAACTGACACTGACTTTTTCACTGACATATTACCTGCAGTGTCTGTCATTAAAAAAAAGAAAGAGTACTGTTTCATTTGCAGCCATCTGAATTAGCAACAATGACAATGTCTTTTGTGATATAACTAAAATGATTTTTATTTTCTATAAATTGTATTATAAAAAGCTAATATTTCTTTTTATTTTAGGGTGGAATTGCTTTTGTTGCCATTAAAGGAGCATTCAAGGTTTACTTCAAACAGCAGCAATATTTACGTCAGGCACACCGCAAAATTCTAAATTATCCAGAGCAAGAAGAAGCATAAAACTGTGGCTTCCCATTGTTCTGCAGCCCTCTCATTCTTATGAACCTGTTGTGTTGTTCTGACTCCATCATTGATGCACAGTAGTGGAGGCTTGTAATAAGCTGCTGCTCTCACATTTTTAAGAAATATAATAAAGCACTTAGGGCAGGGGAAACCCTCTCAGTAATCACGGAACCTGAGGATGTGATTTGTTTTCGTTGTTTTGTATGTACTTCTTCCATGGCGGTCATCTGAACCATTATCTTAGCATGGTGAACCTGAGTTTTGTTCATATTTTCCTCAAGACAGAAATGTAAAGATCAAACTGTGCAAATGCAAATATTTAAAAATACATATGCTGTTTTCTTCAAATGCCTCTTTTGTACATGTTCATGTTCAGTGTTTTCTTAGAATTAGCAACTCAATGAAGGTACTGTGAGGATTTTTCTCACTGGCATAATTTGATTACAAGCTAAGCAGAAGTATATGTTAATATGAGGAAATGTAAATTAGTTATAAATAATTAACAAACCAAAAATGTATGTAAACATTCAAATGATTTTCTGAGCAAATGCAATTTTGTTGTGTTTTCTTTAACCCATGTGATGTCCTCAAATGTGTAGGGTAAAAATTCACAGGGCTTCCAGATCACTTTTTCACTATTAAATTTTATTTATATAATGTTGACATCTCATACTTCATGATGTAATTTTGACTCATGCAGTCTTAATTTGTGTGTGTGTGTGTGTGTGTGTGTGTGTGTGTGTGTGTGAGAGAGAGAGAGAGAGAGAGGAGAGAGAGAGAGACAAACTGACACAGACATCAGGTCCTTCCATCACTGGAGAAAGTTTTTAAATTCTTATTTCTAGAAAATAGAACTGACAGTTTATAGTAGTTTGAGCACAGAGAACGATTTGCAGAAAATCAATAGTTATTTTCACTCTCCTCTCATCGATTCAGTTATTCAGGTATTTGTTGATCACCTGCTTGCCCAGGCACTGTGCAAAGTGCTGTGTGGGATACAGTGGTGAGCACAACAGACTTGGTTCCTGCTTTTATGTAGTTTACAGTCTAATTTCAACAGACAGAAAACCAGCAGTGAGTAAACCAAGGTGAGGCCTTGAGCTCTTTGTTTTTATACCAGTCAGTGAGGAATAATTATGAAAACAAGAAATCTTGAGCAAATATTAAGGTCATTGATTTTGTGAGATTATTATGAGGAAAAAAAATACTAATGTTTTTAAATTTAAATTGCTTGTCATAGTGAGGAGGCTAGCACCTTAATAATCACTGTATAACTAGTTTTATATTCATTTTTCAAAAGCAGTTATTTATTTTAAGCTGTTCAGTAGTGGCCCTTTTAATGTTCAGCGATCTGAATGGTCTTGGAGTTATTTTCAGGAATTAATATTAAATTTTTTAAAGATAGTTCCAAAAACCCTATTTATTTTCTAATTCACAGTATCTAATGCATGACAGTATGAATGTTCCCCCTTACCGATTAAGTGGCCACTTTTCTTTAGGATTGTAGCAACTGTAGATTGAGCTTTATTAGATTGCAATGATGTATGCTAATTTAGTAATTTAAGACTGGTACCTTTCTGTAGTATGAGTGTCTTAATTTTGAGTAATAACATGAAATTTATGTGAATTACTATTGAACATTCAAAGTTGTATTTACTTAGGAAGGAAATATTTGACTGACAGCCTTATTAAGAACCCTGCTACAGTTCTGAAGGAGAAATATTAAAATCTATGATTATATATAAAAATAGCAGATTATTAGCTATAATTATAAATATATTGACTTTTCTTTAATTTTCAATATGAAAAGACTGGATATTTCCTGCATAATTTTGTTATATAGAAAAGCTTCTAGCAGCCTTTACTAAAGTTATACAAGCACACAGTTCTCCATTTAATACTTTATGCCCCAAATGGGGGAGTAACTGCTTGGGATTGTTTGGCATCAGGGCTTGGGAAGCCAGAGGAGCAACTCTAATCCTTTGGGGGCAGGGAGAAGAAGTTTCTAGGGCTCTGGGGGGAATTGTAAGTGCCTGGGGACCGGAGGAGCCTCAGCCTCGGGATGAAACATTTGGAAATCTAAAGAGCCTTAGCTCAAGAAGTACCATGTACCAGCCTCTTCAGAAAGTGGCCCACACCACCCTGAAGCAACAAAATCAGGCTAACTAAAGTTGGGTGGACCTGGGTTGAAATCCTAATTCTGCTTTTAATAATTATAAGTATGACTTTGATCAAGCAACTTACCTCTTAGCCATGGTTTTCTTCATCTCTGAAATATGAGTAATACTTTATTTCAGAAGACTGTTTTCTAGGATTAACTGAGAAATTAAAGGAACAGAGGCACTTTAAGCTCAAAATAGCCCCTACAGAGTAGCAGTGTCTCAATTGCTGAACTCTAGGAAGAGGGAATGAGGTAGTAAGGGAAACACCAGGGCACAGATTAAAGGAATGCTCTAGGCTTTGGGGATGGATGGGTATATTTGTGTTTTCCAATTTATTTTCACATTGCTTTACTGTGTTATTTCTATAAATGTTAATGTTTTAAACCTCTTTTATAAAGTTCAGTGATAACTAGTAGAATTCTCTTGTTTGCAGAAATTATCTCAAAAGCGGCAGAAAATATTGTTCATTACATGATTATCAAATGACTGTGAAGAATATAAAATTAAACTGAGTGACTTAATTAGTCACTGCCTTGCTAACTGTGCTGTAATTTTTTTAAATGTCTTGTTTTTAACATAGACTATCTCAACACTGGCTGGATTAGGTTAAATAAAGAATTTTTATGTTCTCTAGTGTACTTGTCTGTTGAACAACTTCCATAACATAATTTGTTTATTCCATACCTATATAATTCTTTTTTAAATCATAGTAATTGAGATACTAGTGCATTTGCTCTTAGTACAAGTAATCTGTGTTTTTTTAGAACTATAAAAATTTTATCTTAACTTTATAAGCAAGCCAGCCTAAATTTCAAGTATGCTCTAATTTTTAAAATGAAACCTCCCTCACCCACCCTCAGAGCCACTTGGACTATGATTAGATGAGATCTATGGCTGGTCTTACGCCATGAAGATTAGAATCTTCTAGAATGAGTACATCAGATACTCCCTTCCATAGGAATTGTGTCTGAATCATTTTACTGCCACCATCAGAGAGACTAGCCAAGAAACTTCTGTCCTAGATGCATATTCTAGTTGATGTTTAATTAATTGTAGGATAAATTACCTTTCAGATGACCCTCAACTTCCTCAATAAGGTGAAGATTATAAAACCTATCTCCTGGGTTATTGTGAGAATTAAGTGAGAACACTTTGATACACAGAGAAACTAAACGTATGCCAGTTTGTTGTTCAGTCACTCAATAGTGTCCGGCTCTGCGACCCCATGGACTGCAGCAAGCCAGGCTTCCCTGTCCTTCACTGACTCCTGGAGTTTGCTGAAATTCATATTCACTGAGTCAGTGATGCCATCCAACTATCTCATCCTCTGTCATAGCTGTCTCCTCCTGCCTTCAATCTTTCCCAGCATCAAGGTGTTTTCCAATGAGTCCTCTTTTCCCATCAGGTGGCCAAAGTGTTGGAGCTTCAACTTCCACATCAGTCATTCCAGTAAATATTAGGATTGATTTCCTTTAGGATTGACTGGCTTGATCTCCTTGCCAATTGTGCCAATTTAGAGGTTCTTTTGCCCATAACCTTTCTTTGGTTCCCTGGGATCTCAAGGTTGCCTCTTCTCTGCAACCTGCCACCCACGTACCTATTAGAAATGGTGGAGTGATGAAATGTCTTGTTTAATTGCCTTCCTGGAACAAAGAGAAAGGGAAGAGATGTGTTTGCAGCTGAATGTAAGACTCTGGCAGAGGTTTGACTGGTCAGCCCCATGTGGATTTATCTTACTGCTAACAGCCTACCAAGGTTACTGTATGTCAACAACATATCGTGCTTCACCAGATGTTTGTTGAGCACCTGTATGAACCAGGTACTATCTTGGGGTAAATGAGAAAAAAACCTGCTTTGAGATGTTTAAGAGTCTGTATACTACAGATCTTACTTAGTCTTATGATACCACCTCCACAAGAATGTGAGGTCCATATTGAGGTTGTGGGGGAGGGGGGTATTTTAGTTTTGTTTATTCCACAATTAACAGCGTTCATGAGCCACTGTTGAATACCTTGAAACCTTAGAAGATATACTGTCCTTAAATATACATTAGTCAGGGTCCAGTCAGGAAGTAGACATCAAACCAGTTATTTAAGCAGGGAAAATGTAATAGGGTGAATTGTCTCTTAACAAGTGGGAAGTAAATGTCTTCCTTTGTATTTCAGATGGTAAAGAATCTGCCGCCAATGCAGGAGACCAGGGTTTGATCCCTGGGTCAGGAAGATCCCCTGGAAAAGGTAATGGCAACCTACTCTAGTATTCTTGCCTGGTAAATCCCATGGACGGAGGAGTCTGGTGGTCACAAAATACTCAAAGAGGAAAAAAGGGCTTAAAATTAGCAGGGCAGTAAAAATCCCAGAAAAAAAAGCCACTGCCTGTAGGCTGAATAAGAATGGACAGTAAGGTAATTAAGCACCCCTCCCCACTCCTGCACAGCTGAGACTCAGGCCTCTTTGAAGAGGGCATTGGTGGGGAGGGCCAGGAGCTGTATCAGGAGCAGTGGAGGAGCTTGCCACAGGGCAGGCTGGAGTTGGTTGTGGGGGCAGGTGAGGCCTGAAGGTCACAACCTGACTTCTGCACAGGCTGCTGTGCTCAGCCATGTCTGACTCTGACCCATGCACTGTAGCCCACCAAGCTCCTCTGTCCATGGGATTGTCCAGGCAAGAATACTGGAGTGGGTTGTGACTTTCTCCTCCAGAAGATTCTTCCCTATCCAGGGATCAAACCCACATCTGCATTGACAGGTGGATTCTATATAAAGTATAATGAAATATATAAAAAGGTATTCAGCTTGATTAATAGTATTGTTTCCTTGGTGGCTCAGACTAAAGAATCTGCCTGAAATGCAAGAGACCTGGGTTCAGTCCCTGTGTTGGGAAGATCACCTGTGAAGGGAATAGCAACCCACTCCAGTATTGCCTGGAGAATTCCATGGACAGAGGATCTGGGTGGGCTACAGTCTATGGCGTCGCAAAGAATTGGATACAACTGAGCGACTAACAGACACGTAATAAGTATCCAAATTAAAATGGTAATGATGGTTAATATCTCATTACATATGACACAAGTACAGTGTATACAAACAGCTCATACAACTCAATATCAAAAAACAAGCAACCAAATAAAACATGGACAGAAAAATATTTCTTCAAAAAAGAACACACAGATGATCAACAGGCAGATGAAAAAAATGCTCAGTATCCTTAATTATTAGAGAAACAGAAATCAAAACCACAATGAGGTATCACCCACACCAGGCAGAATGGCTATCATCAGAAAGTCTACAAATAATACATGCTGGGGAGGGTACAGAGAAAAGGGAACCTTCCTACACTGTTGGTGGGAATGTCAGTTGGTACTGGCACTGTGGCAAACAAGGTTCCTTAAAAAGCTAAAACTAGAGCTACTATATAATTCAGCAATGCCACTCCTGAGCAAATATCCAAAACAAGACAAAAACTCTAACTCAAAAAAACACATGCACCCCAGTGTTCACAGCAGCACGATTTACAATAGCCATGACATGGAAAAAATGCAAATGCCCAAGTACAGGTGACTGGTAGAGCCTAGACATGATCATACTAAGTGAAGTTAAGTCAAGAAAAACAAATACTTATATGTAGAATCTTAAAAAATACACGAACTTAATTACAAAACAGAAATATGCTCACAGACACAGAAAACAAAGCTATCACTGTGCTCATTTCAGCAGCACATATACCAAAAAACAAACTAATGATTATCAAAGGGGAAAGACAGGGAAGGATGAATTAGCGATTTGGGATTAACATGTACAATATATAAATTACTAGGTAGATAACAATAAGGACCTACTATAAGCACAGGGAATGATATTCAATATCTTGTAATGATCTATTATAAAAAAATCTGGAAAAGTATATATAAATATGTATATGGATATATAACTGAATCACATTGCTATACTGAAACATTGTAAATCATCTATACTTCAATTTTTTAAAAAGATGTAATACATTTCAGTACTTCACTCCTTTTTATGGCTAAATAGTAATCCATTGTACAGATAAAATCAGATATGGCTTATCCATTCTCCCATTGATAGACATTTGGGCCCTTTCTCTTTTGAACCTACTCCAATTGTGTTTTCACCCATGACATCCCACACTTCACCAAAACTACTCTAGTCAAGGTCACCAGTTATCTCATTGCTAAATCCAGTGATCAATCCAATGGTCACTTCATTTAATTTATATAAAGTATTTGATAGTCTTAGCTTCATGCTTAAAACAGTTTTTTTTCTTTTGGCCACATCTCACAGCATGTGGGATCTTTGTCCCCCAACCAGGAATCAGACCCACACCCCCAGCAATGTGAGCACAGAGTCTTAACCACTGGACTGTCAGGGAAGTCACAAAAACAATTTTTTTCTGTTTGGCTTTGGGGTACCACAATCCTGATTCTCTTCCTACCTCACTGACTGCTCATTTCCAGTCTCATTAAATCCAATTTATTTCTCCAACATTTGAAGAGCCCCAGGGCTCAGTCTTGAACTTTTTTCATTTACATTCCCTAAGTGAACTCACCCAGACTTCTGACCATCCATCACATGATCTATGAATAGCAATATGGTGATAATTCCCAACTGGTATCTCTAGCCCAAATTACACCCATGAATTTCCAACAGGCATTTCCTATTCAATATCTTCAAATAGATGGAGATATTGAATATATTGAATATATATATGAATTATTATGTATATACAACATATGGGGCTTCCCATGTCTAGTGGTAGAGAACCCATGTGACAGTGCAGGAGACATAAGAGATGCAGGTTCAATCCCTGGGTCAGGAAGATCCCCTGAAGGAGGACATGGCAACTGACTCCAG
Organism: Madoqua kirkii; assembly: GCA_006408675.1. NCBI lineage: Eukaryota > Metazoa > Chordata > Mammalia > Artiodactyla > Bovidae > Madoqua > Madoqua kirkii. Next base: position 25,329 of record SJYC01042118.1, on the reverse strand, counting down.
TATTCTTGCCTGGAAAATCCAATGGATAGAGGAGTCTGGCAGGCTACAGTCCATAGGACTGCAAAGAGAAACAACTGAAGCACCTGAGCATGCATGCATAGAATATATATGAATATATACATAATTTGAGATGGTATCATGGAGAGAGGATGGTGAGGAAGACATGTGAGTGGAGCCAACTTAAAATTGAATCTTCCAACCCCAGCCTGCCTCAGCCCTGCCCCAGTTAATGCCATGTGGATCAGAGACAAATTACTTGGCTAAACACTTCCTGCCTGAATTCCTGACACATGAAATTGCCAGTAAAGCTAAATGAAGTGACTTGTTATGCAATAATAAATAACTGAGACACAGTGACAACCATTAGATACTGGTGTGAGGCATCTTAGAGGGTAGACCTCAAGTATTTCTTGCTCAACCGGACATAGGACATCCCTATGGTGAAGGAGGGATAAAGGTCCCTCACCCTGAAGCCAACACACTTTGGAGCTATTCAGCTTCTCTTGCCCTAATGCCATGTCCACCAGACAACTCTCTGTTGCACACAGAGACCAGACTAAAGATGTTCCTTCCATCTTTGGAGTCTTCTCTTGGTCTTGATGGCACCCATGGTGAATTAATAAAATGATCCCTTCATCTTTCCCTGCTGCTTAGTCACTAGGTGAGAATGTGCTGATTATGAGGTCACAAGTATACTAGTTTATCCACATAAGAACTGTAATTTTCATCATAATTTAATAAATGGGCATTCTACCATCTGCCTACTTAAAAAAATTTCAGGTAACTGGTCTTTGAGGACAGAGGAGAGCAAGGGCTTGAGTATTCAGGGCAACAGAGAGACAGTTTCAACTGTCTTTTGTTTAGATGACTCATCTGTGAGCCAATTCCAGTTGTACTTGTTTTCTATTTATCTACACTCTTTTTTCTACCCATTTAGCAGATGAGAACATGGAGGGTAAGTGCCCTAAATGGTCTCCCTTCTCTCTGCCTACTCTATTTGATCATTTTTCAAGACTGTGACATATCCCACATGTCAGTGATTTTATGTGAGGTTTTTTGGTTTTAATTTTATATAGTAAACAATTTTAAAGGTAACAACACAGTGGGCTTTTATACACATAACTTATTGAAAAGAGTAAGTCAACCCACAAAGTTCAAGCCCATGTTCAACTGTATTCCCCTCTGTGACCACATCAACTCCATACAGAACATTTCTGTCTCCTGAGAAAATGCCTGCTTCCCAGTTAAGACATCCCTCACAAGAGACAAATGTATTCTGACATCTGTCAATAGTCTTTCTAATTTTAGCCATACTAGTGGGTATACAGTAATAGTATCTCATCATCGTGATGTAGTTCTTAACAAAGGTGGTTGAGGTTCAACCAAATGTGCTACCTCAGCCCTCAGGCTGCTATAAAAGAGTGTTAGTAACTGGCAAGAATTTGATGGTTTTGGCTGAATAATCAAGGAACCCCAACTTCTAGTTATTTGGATAGTGATAATTCAAATCATAATTCTATTTCCTTACATATATATAGAAATTTATTACTATACATATAATTAAAGCCCTATAGTTATATTACTAAATCAGAAAAGATAAGCATTCAAAGCAAACAGTGTATTCCATTTATTTCACCAGATAACTGCTGTGTGACTACCCTGTATGCAACAGCAATGAATGAAATAAAACAGGAGTCCTCCCCTCATGGAGCTCACAGTATATTTTTATAAAAAAAACTCTTACTTCTAGTTCATACAGCCATTCATTTAATTTACCCAATTTCTAAGAGGCTTTGAGGCTTTGCTGTACCCTGTTCTTCAGCAACAGCTGCTTGTCATCATTTGGCTATGTAATTCCATGTCAATTAATGGTTCTTTTTCTTCTTACAGTAATTAGTCAAGACCATAAACTTTCTGCAAAATTTTAACCAGTTTGACATCCCTCTTTTTCTGAGGTATTAATGATGGTTATTTCTTTTCAAAGCTTCTCACCAAAGTACTCTCTATAGCTCCAAAAAGTGCTTTTTAAAATTGTGGTTAGAAATAACACAACTTAGACTCCCTGGTGGCTCAGGGTAAAGAATCTGCCTGCAGTTTAGGAGACCAGGGTTTAATCCCTGGATCAGGAAGATCTGCTGGAGAGGGGGATGGCTACACATTAGTATTCTTGCCTGGAAAATCCCACAGACAGAGGAGCCTGGTGGGCTACAGTCCGTGGGGGTCTCAAAGAGTTGGACATGACTGAGTGACTCACTTTCTTCAACCTCAAAATGAGCTCTTAATATCCTAAGCTGACTCATATTTATAAAAATTTTTCTCTTTTCATACATTACACACTAATGCTATGTTTATCATTTTCACCAAATGCAATTTAAACAATTTTACAATTCCTCTGAGAAATCTCTAGAATGATTTTTCATCCAATAGTAGATAGTGAGCTCCAGTGATTTTATGGGCTTCCACAAGGCTCAACAGTTAATAAAAGAAATAGGAATAGACCCTGGTCAGTGCATCTCTTTTGCAGCTTCTACAGATATGGGATTCTAGGCAGGGGTGGGGTGGGTGACACTTAGACACCCATGGTCCACAGGAGTCTTCTCTACAGTTCCAGGAATTGCTGAGCTGTCAAAAAGTAGAAGGCATGAAGTGCTGATGCCAAGGACCAACTTCTGGTAACATCTTATTTCCCTAAAGCCTTGGTGAGAACAACTGCATTGAATTTGACCTGACAATTATAGGTCCTTTGATTAAAAATTAAAATATCCAGGACTTCCTGGTGGTCCAGTGGCTAATGCAGGGGGTTTGATCCTTGGTCAGGACTAGATCCTACATGCTGCAACTAAGAGTTCACTTGTGCAACTAAAAATCCCACATGCAGCAACACCTCAACTAACACCTGTACAGCCCAATAATTTTTTTTTATTAAAATTTTCAAGTACTGCTATTCATATGCAGTTATTTCATACCTGGGCCTGAAAATTCATCTACCTACCTACCTATCTAGCAGCACTGTGAGCCTTGCAGGATGTTAGCTCCCCAACAAGAAAGCAAACTCAGGCCATGGCAGTGAAAGCACTGAGTCCTAACCCCTGGACCTCCAAGGAACTCCCATGAAAATCTATTAAATTTCATTTTTATTTTCATCAAAGTAACACCAAAAGTAAACACTAAATCTCCAAATTTCACTCCCTAAGATACAGCCTCAACAATTTCAGGTACTTCCCCAAGCATCTATCTGTATATTTCCAAATAATACACTTCCACAGTCATTTCTTGTTTTATCCTTTTTTCCCACCATTATCTATTGATTTCTCACTCTACTGTGTAGGAATTAGCTCTCTCAAAAGGCCAACAAACTTATTTTACCATCTCCCCATTTCTCCAACATATAGTTATGTCACAGTATTAGGACTATGTAAATTGCTTAATGTTGAAGCCACACCTTTTTTCCTATTAACTCTTCATTTTTCCCTGTAAGTCATAATTAGCTTCTTTTTTAAAAAATCTGACTAACCCTGTATGTTTTTATTAAAAAATTTTCCCCAATCCAGTACTATTGACCACATAACTATCAATAGTATTTTGCATTCTAATATATAAGTTCCATTTTTTTCTAGATACTTTTCTCCTGGAGCCTTTTGTCTTTCTGCTCAAAACTGTAAGTCTTGCTGACTAGCTTTGTCATGACTGAAATCATAGGACTTCAGTTCTCCTTGTTGACAGAGCTGCCTCAGTTTGTGCCTAGCTGATGGGGCAAATCAGGAAACCATTTCAGATCGGGAAAGGAGTACATCAAGGCTGTATACTGTCACCCTGCTTATTTAACATATGCAGAGTACATCCTGAGAAACACTGGGCTGGAGGAAGCAAAAGCTGGAATCAAGATTGCCTGGAGAAATATCAATAACCTCAAATATGTAGATGACACCACCCTTACAGCAGAAAGTGAAAAACTAGAGAGCCTCTTGATGAAAGTGAAAGAGGAGTGTGAAAAAGTTGGCTTAAAACTCCACATTCAGAAAACGAAGATCATGGTTTCCGGTCCCATCACTTCATGGCAAATAGATGGGGAAACAATGGAAACAGTACACTTTATTTGCTTGGACTCCAAAATCACTGCAGATGGTGACTGCAGCCATGAAATTGAAAGATGCTTGCTCCTTGGAAGAATAGCTATGAACATCCTGGACAGCATATGAAAAAACAGAGACATTACTTTGCCAACAAGGGTCTGTCTAGTCAAAGCTATGGTTTTTCCAGTCATCATATATGGATGTGAGTTGGACTATAAAGAAAGCTGAGCACTGAAGAATTGATGTTTTTGAACTGTGGTGTTGGAGAAGACTCTTGAGAGTCCCTTGGACTGCAAGGAGATCCAACCAGTCCATCCTAAAAGAAATCAGTCCTGAATATTCACTGGAAGGACTGATGCTGAAGCTGAAACTCCAATACTTGGCCACCTGATGTGAAGAACTGACTCATTTGAAAAGACCTTGATGCTGGGGAAGACTGAAGGCGAGAGGAGAAGGGGATGGATAAGATGGTTGGATGGCATCACCAACTCAATGGACATGAGTTTGAGTAAACTCTGGGACTTGGGGATGGACATGGAGGCCTGGCATGCTGCAGTCCATGGGGTCACAAAAAGTCGGACACGACTGAGCTACTGAACTGAACTGAACTGAACTGATGGGGCAAAGAGTAGAAATCTAGTCTACCCTTGGCTTAACAAGCTGGGTATTTTGGCAGCTGCAACTGCCCAGAGGGGATATTTTTTTCCTAATTTATCCTTACAAAAGGGGAATTGTTCTCTGGTTCACATGAAATCTCCATTGAGGCGGTCCTGGCACTGGATTCCTTTTTCCTTTTCTGATCTTATTTTGTTTTTTGTTTCGGTCTTTCTTTCTCTCCCTGTCTCTGAATACATACTCTCGCACAAAGAAAGTTTTTTTGAAACTCTGTAGGTTTAATAATATTTACTTATCTGTGGCTGCATCGGGTCTTATATAGGTATGTGAGATCTTTCACTGTAGCGTGTGGGCTCCAGAGCGTGTGGGCTTAGTAGCTGTAGGGCTCGGTTCAGTAGCCCCGCAACATGTGGGATCTTAGCTCCCCTGACCAGAAATAGAACTTGTATCTCCTGCATTGGAAGATGGATTCTTAACCCCTGGACTACTATGGAAGTTTCAAAACTTTATATGTTTTAAAATATATTCTGCTCTTACACTTGACTAAAAGAATTCCGGCTCAGAAAGGAAAATTTTCCTGCAGAATTTTAAAGCATTACTTATTGTGTTTGGCTTCTAATGCTGCTGTTCAGAAGGCCAGTGTCATTTAATCCTGATCCTTCAACCATGACCTGCATTTCTCTAAATGTTTTTAGAAACTTCTCTTTATCTCTGTGTTCTGAAACTGTGACCATGTGATGGATACTTAGTGGGCTCTTTCAATTATAAGATTCACTCTTTGCTTTTTGGGAATTTACTTAAATTGTTTCCTGATAATTTTCTCCCCTTCATTTGATCTCTTTTTTTGCCCTTTTTTGTTTGTTTTTGGCTATTTCTATTATTAGTCAGATATTTAATTTCCTGAATCAATACTTTAATTTTCTTATGCTCTCCCTTTGATGATCCAACACTTTTTCAAGAGTTACTTGACTTTAACTTTGGACCCTTCTGTTGCAATTTTCATTCTGACTATCCTGTTTTGAATTTCTAAGAGCTCTTAATTATTCTCTAAATTTTCCATGTAGCAATAGCATCCTGTCCTTGACCTTGGCTTATGGATGCAATATCTTCTCAGAATATTATTAATTTTTTAAAATGTTTTCTTTTACTCTGTGCATTGTCTCATTTCCTCTGAGCTCTTTTCCTTGAGAGCCTGGTGATTCTTGGTTATCCTTTCATATTTAAAAATGCTGCACTAAACAGCTGACTGGGAGCTCCAGAGGGATGAGAAATGCTTGTCAATTGGTGCACTTCACTGTATAGTGAAAAGATAGAGAGACACCTTTTCCTGGGGGCATGACCTCTGTCCACAGGGATTCTCTAGGCAAGAATACTGGAATGGGTTGCCATGCCCTCCTCCAGGGGATCTTCCCAACCCAGGGATAAACCCAGGAGCACTGCAGGTGGATTCTTTACCATTTGAGCCACCAGGGACAAATAACCCAATCTAATATTCCAGGTGGCGTTTTCAAGCCACTCAGCGTTCTCCCTAAACAGCCCTGCCACCCACTTGTCAGGGATGAGCAGGCAAGCCGCAGGTGTTCTCAGAGCAGGCAGGAGATGGCTCTTCCTGCCCAGTGACAGCAAGTGGTCCTCAGCTGCTCTTATTTCCAGTCTAGCCCGTAGCAGCTGCCCTCCCCTCCCCGCGCTTACTGCTCTTAAGTTCTGAACTTCTCAGGTTCAGTTCCTCCAAAGAATACACATACCTGTGGTACCCTGTGGGAGTGAAGGAGTGAGTCTTGCTTGATTGTTGGAGGTGGTTTTGTCTAAATGCTCTTTGAGAAAACTCAGACTAACTTGCTTTCACCCCGCCTTCTGAGGTGTTATGACTCCCAGTCTCAGCAGTTCTCTCTTCTCTGGGGACTTGTATTTTTACCTTGTTCCCACTCCATTAGCTGCTTTTTGACAGGAGTAGTTGGGATTTACAGTTTCATCAAAGATATAGTTTGTTGTTATCCCTCATTGGTTTGCTTTTGTTTGGTTCTGGAGTGATTTCCAAGAGTTGGAAAGGCTAAAAGGTCTTCTATTCTCATCCTTAAACTAGAAGTCTAGGGAATTCCCTGGTGGTCCAGTGGTTAGGATGCTGTGCTTCCACTGTGAGGGGAGATACAGGTTCAATCCCTAGTCAGGGAACTAAGACCCTGCAACCTATTCAGTGTAGCCAAAATATATATATATATATATTTTTTTTTTTAATAAAACAAAACTTGGAAGTCTAAAGGAGAAAAACAATTTAAAAGCTACCATCTATTGATTGCTAACCATATGCAAGGCACTCCACTAAGCAATTTACACACATTGCCTCATTAAATCTTTGCAAAGTCCTGAGGACTAAGTATAATTATGATTATGCCCATTTTATAGGGCAGGAAATGGGGGCTGAATCAAGTGAAGTAACTCAGCCAAGACTAACAAACTAAAAAACAGTTGCATCAAGATGAGAACTCAAGTCTGTCTGCGAGTCTGCACAGTGGGTAGATTTTGTACGTGATACCTATTTACCCTTCATTCTTTGTGAAGGACAAGCTCCAGACCAGGTGACTGGGGCTACACAGATCAGTACAGGGGCCCCTGCTCTCAGAGAACTGACTTTTCCTGGGACCCCAGTTCAAAGTGCTTATCCAGTCCTTTATGTGGTTACAATTCTGCCAAAACTGTTACTTGGAGAATGTACTCCTTAACATGCCATATTTACCAGGCACTAGTATAGGTTTCCTCAGTTCTGAACATAGAAGTGCCAGGAGGAAATTCTTTGGCATTCTACTCTCTCCACCACTGTTTGGCTGTCTTTGGAATTTCACAAATCTGACACATCCTATGGAAGGTAATCACTGTCTAAAAATGTGAAGGATTGTAGAAACAGCCAAATTCCATTTTTTTCAATCAGAAAACACTTCGTTATGTCAACTTAGAAATGGTCTAAGAAAATTCCCCCAATACTACACATTCAAGAAACACCACATGAACAATATATCGTTTTTTTAAATAAAGTATTATAACAGTATTGTATGCTATGATTTATAAAAAGTCAAACATAAAAGAACAAAATAAGAAGTTAAAGTCTGCCCTGTCCTGTTTCTTTCCTAATTTTCTAAATATCATGTGTTTGTTGTAAACACTTCAATTGAATCTGTAAAAACAAAACAAAATACAAATTAATAACCAGAAACCTTAAACAAAATAGAGTAAGGAGACCAGAATGGTGAGTCTCATGGGTCTGGATGATAGTGGGGCTCAACAGGAAGAAGGAATCTATCTGTCCCTTGTTCCCCGGCAACAACTCAGCCAGTAACAGGCCGTGGGCTCTTTGCACAGCCCTCTACTCACTCCTCTGGAAAAGCTTCTCTTTCTGCTGTTGTGGGGGCACTTGCACTTGGTTGCTGACCCCAAATTACAATTCTTTCCTGACCTCAAATAAACTCATTTTTGCTGGAGAAATAACCTGTGGTCCATTTGTTTTAGGTCAACGAAGCATACTGTCAACCCCATTCCCCACTTGTAATTAGCATCTCTCCATTTTTTCTTTCCATCATCTCTTTAAAAAATAAGTCAGAGAGGTCTTTAAAACTGATAACTGTGTTTTGCTGAGCATTCCTCGGGTACCATCAGCTATGTGTAAACCAGGAAAAACCATATCTTAGTCTTAGGGGATTTTGTTTCCCGTTGTTTTGATTATTGTGTTTTGAAGTCCAGGCTCCAGTGAAAGATTCCAATAGAAAAAGCAGCCAATCCCTAAACACCCAGCACAGTTCATCTCAACTGTAGGGTGGTGTTTAAGAAATGAGGTACCACCTTCTGAATAACTCTAACACCGGGAGTAAGGAATTGTGTTACAGGGGGAAATTGCAACTAGGATTCTAATGACAAGATGATATGGATTTCTCCATTTCCTTACGATGGGAAAATCTTTTTGTAAAAGTGAACATTTTGTGTGTTTTTCACCTTATAAAATTAATACATTCCTTTGGTAAAAATGTTAACAGGGTTTTATTCTATAGAGCAATTTTTTTTTCTGTTTTCTTAATGTCCTAAATACTATGTGCTTGCTGTAAAAATCTTCAGTTGATAAAGATGCATGTCAAAATTTAAAGTGAAAATTTTCTCCCTTCCACATTCTAATTTTTAAAATTAGTTTGGTATATATCTTCCTTTATAGATATACTTTATACATCTTCCTTTTTTCCTCCATAGATATTAAGACATCAGGCTTTCCAGGTGGCACAGTGGTAAGAATCTGCCTTTTATGCAAGAGATGCAGTTTCATTTCCTGAGTCAGGAAGATCCCCTGGAGGAAGAAATGGCAACTTCAGTATTCTTGCTGGAAGGTCCCATGGGCAAGAGAGCTCCAGTTCATAGGGTCACAAAGAGTTGGACATGACTGAGCGACTGAGCATATACACACTAGACATCTATTTGATTTTTGTTTTTAATACAATAAGCCTATTCTGTAACATACTATCTTTCACAAACAATATATCTTGGGCTTTTTCGCATGTCTATTCACGGAACTCTGTCTTGGCTATTTAATATTTGCATACTGTTCAACAGTATTGGATATACCAGTCCTATGTACCCAATCCATTTTGGTTTTTTCCTTCTTACACATTTGTGCAAGCATTTCTCAAGTAACAGTGGTTACCAGGATAAATTCTGCCTGGATTGATACCAGTTCCAATTCCACCACTCTGTATCTTGAGCAAGTCACCGAACTCCTTTGTACCTCAATTCCCTCAGCTCTAAAGTGAGAATTATAACACTCTGTAATATCACAGGGGGATTCCCCAGGTGGCTCAGTGGTAAATCCACCTGCCAATGCAGGAGACAAGAGAGACTCAGATTCCATCTCTGAGTCAGGAAGATCCCCTGGAGAAGGAAGTGGCAACCTGTTCCAGTATTTTTATGTGGACAATGCCATGGTCAGAGGAGCCTGGCGGGCTACAGTCCATGGGGTCTCAAAGAGGCAGACATGATTTAGTGACTGAGTTCACACATACAATACTTATCTTATTGCTTGGCACACCTAAGTACTCATTAAATATTGGTTAATTTTTATCATCAATAAGATTAATAAATAGTCACTATCATTTTAATTATCATCATTCTCAAGAAAGCAAAAAAAAAAAACACCAGTAAATTGAGAAAACAGTATTTAGTTAGTAATTAGTGGTAAAGAAAAATTATATCATTACCACTTAAAGTACTTACTCTACCTGACAGGTCAGTTAATTAAAGTGTATTTTAGGCTGTGAAGATTTTACATTAAGCTAGTTACATGAGACAGTCTTGCATTTTAAATAAGAGTAAACAAGACTTCTGAGGCCCAGAAGGGATGACATTAACTGGTAATTAGAAAAATCAATCTCTTAGCTGAAAGTTTTAATAGCTTCCTTTGTTCTTGCATCCTAAATGCCACTGGACCTAAGCAGTGGCTGGTGTGAGGGAAGAGTCCTGAGGGTCCCTGGCGGGGCTTCTGCTCACGGCTCTGGGGGACTAGCAGCATCTCACTCAGGGTAGGGCCTGCCTCTTTAATATCATGAATACCTTCCCACTAGAGATTAGTGTCCCTCTTCTATAGCTTAGAAAACTGAGGCTCAAAGACCACGTTGTTTAGGGTTTCTGGTTGGCATCTCTCAGAAACCAAGGCTGCTGGAAGTAAAGAGGATTTGGAGGCAGGGATGTTGGGAGCTCACGGGGTGGGAGGGGTGGCTAGAGAGCCTGGACCAGAAACAGGTTGGATTTTGCAGGTAACATGAGGCAGGGGCAGGAAGCAAGTCCAAGTTCTTCAATACTCAGGTTCTGGTTCTGGCATCTGGAAGCATTCAATGGCCAAGTGCTTGAGAATAGGCCCATGAGCCAGCAGCTTCAACATCTGGGAACTTGCAAGAAATGCAGTGTTTCAGACCTCATTCTGGACCTCCCAAATCTGGATCTGCTTTTCAAGAGATTCCCTGTATCTGTACATGCTACAGTCCCGGAAGCAGTGGGGAGAGCACCTAAAGAACACCTCATGTCTGATCAACTAAGAGGTGGTTCTTCCAAAGGGAATCTCAGGTGTTGCCCAGAGAAGGAAGAAGAATGGACTCTAGGAGAACCATATAAGGCACCCCCAGGGTTCCAGCTCAGGATGCTCTCCATCAGTCTGCCTCCTCCTATCCATCCTCAAGAGACGTGTGGACAGGCAGACAGTCCTGTTGGCAGCAGGACATGGTTTATCACTCTAGAATAGATTTCTTGGAGCTGATGACATCTGTAACATCATTGACCTTTTAAAGCCATGAGTGTTAAAAAGAAAACCTTTTCCCCCTCTTACACAACATTATGGACAAAGATGGGATGTTAAGACAGCAGCTGCATTCCAATTCTCAGCGGTGCCCCTTTCACAGGAAACTGCTATAGATTTGCTGCTATATAAAAGGAATAATAAGGGCCTTGGATGCAGGTATTAAAGACCAAGGAAGCAGTTGGCTTTGCCAGCACAAAGGCTCTGGGACAGAAAAAGCAGGCTGCAAGCCCTAGAATGGCAAAGAAGGGCAGCTTCACATTCCTTCATCTGGCATTGCCTTGACGAGGCACTTATACAGGAGAGGCCTCTTTGGAGACTCCCCACCCCTCCTTTCTGGAGCCCTGTCCCTCTTTCTACCCAGGTGTCTCTTGCAAGAGCAGAGCAAGCCCACGCGGATCCTGGGAATACAGACACATGGGCCGCTAGCCTTGGTGCTGAAGCACAGTTACATGTTGCAGCAGTAATTCTCAACCTGGCTACAAATCTGTCAACAGGAAAGGTGGATAAACGTACTGATTACAAAACCCCACACCCAGTGGGGTGTGCATCTAACTCAGTGGGTCTCTGCATCTAAAACACACACACACACACACACACACACACACCAGAGACCAGATGAATCTGATAGTCAGATTGTCCTGTTTGGAAATCACTCTGCTAGGATATGCTTATTGCTCCTAAGCCTATGCAGCAGGCACTTATGTATGTTTTTTCCTCCCTCCATGAGGATTTATTTCCCATTCTTCTAGAAATGACCCCTGGTTCTTATAATAGAGCCAACCCAAAGGCTGGTAGAGCTGAGAGGTACAGACTGTCCCAATCATCTTGTTGGAACCTCTAAATCAAGTGGCCCTGGATTCTGAAATTCCCCTGGACTTTTCAGGGCTAATATACTCCTGTTATTGCTTAAGCCAGTTTGGACTGGGCTTCTGTCACTTGTAACCAAATCTAACATTTCTTAGAACTCTGGTGGTAACTCTTAAACATCCTGCCCAGAGAGTTCTCTCCCAAGAATTCTGAACCAAATGAGAGAAGAGGCAGTACGGGAGAGAAAAGCTGGGGCCAGAGTGAGAATAAGAAAAGATGCTGAAAAGTTGCCAGGAATAAGAATGACTCTGATTTGGACAATGTTTCCAAATAATCAGTTACTAAGGATAGACCCTCAAACCACATTAGCCTAAGGATCACTTGACTGAAGGAGAGTCAGAAGCAAGGGTGGACTCAGGGAGCCAGAGGGGACCAACATCAGTACACCTCCAGTAGAGACATCCTAGGTTGTGTCACTAACGTGTTCACAGATTTTGTTTTTACTTCCTACCTCTAAAACCTTGTTACTTTTACCCTGTCCCTCATACCTTTGGTTTATGCTGTATGGTTTTCGCAGTTATCTCACTCAGCTTTTTCTCTGACACTTACTATGTGTGTCCCGTCTGAGGAGCTGGGGCAGCAGGAACCTCTGTCAGCACACTGGGCTCAGCGTTTGCTCCCTCTAATGGCACTGAGGGGTAGGGGGCATGTATGATGTGTACACTCCCAGGAGTTTTAAAGCCATTAACAAAATGCACTGGAAGATCAAAAGGTTTTCAGGAAGGAAGAACACCCAGCGGTTTTCAGACCAGAGCCTCATTTTTCCAAGTAGGAGGTACATAAGGGAGTAGGAAAGCATGATAAGGATACCTGAATCCCCTCCACATGACTTTGAGAGTCTTCCTATCTGGCTGAGGCAGGAAAAAAAAGTTTAATTAGTGGATGTTGAAGTGGGTTAATGTTTACATTACCAAAGAAGGGAGAACTGCCTGGCAGAGATTCCAGGACAGAGGTGATTAGACATGAGGAGATGGTCCGGACGAAAGAGCACTGGGGAGATCTGAAAAGTCAGGGTAAAACATGAAAGGAAACCATTTACAGGGACAGGGTGCTAGATCAGAATGCAGGACAAGCAGATCGAGGCATCTGGCAATGATCATTATAAATGGCTTGAAAGCCAGTAACTCTGAACAAGAGTATTAGGGCAAAGTTGTGGTGTTTAAATGATGGCAAAGAAGGCAATGGCACCCCACTCCGGTACTCTTGCCTGGAAAATCCCATGGGCAGAGGAGCTTGGTGGGTTGCAGTCCATGGGGTTGCGAGGAGTAGGACACGACTGAGCGACTTGACTTTCACTTTTCACTTTCATGCATTGGAGAAGGAAATGGCAACCCACTCCAGTGTTCTTGCCTAGAGAATCCCAGGGATGGGGGAGCCTGGTGGGCTGCCGTCTATGGGGTCACACAGAATCTGACACAACTGAAGCGACTTAGCAGCAGCAACAGCAACTTAGCAGCAGCAAGAAATGTGCAATTTCCACAAATTCTGGAGAGTCAGATGCCTCTGAGCTATATGCAAAGGCTGAGAAAAGGAGATGTCCCTTTTTGAACAAAGGTTGCTCCTCTAATTTGGTGCAAAGTCCTTAGACCGTGAACAACATTATTTCACTGACCTTTAACAGTATTGTAGTTGAACATCTGGAGGAAGGAGGGAGCACACAGTGGGCTCTGGGGACTGGCTTTCATCTGATTCTTGGCCTGGGAAGTAGTCATAAGACAGCTCACCTTGGATTATTTATGAAATTATTCATTAGTGTTATTTGAACTTTTCTGTATATTGATATGTCAGAATAAAACAGTGGGGCAAAACTATCCAAGTGCTTAACAGAGGAACATTCTGAGTCACTGAGAGAGGAGGGAATCAAAAGCACAACCTCTAGGGGGTGTGGCCGTTAGAAAGAGCATTTATGAAAAGTTTTGATGTGAGAAAATGTTAATGATGTGGTGTTAGGTGAAGAAGGAGTCTACAATATGTGTATGTACACAAATATGTACAAAAACTGTGAAATCATTATAGGTAAAGGAAAAGGATTGAAGAGAAAGGTTCTATCACCACCCAGCTTACCTCTGCTTCCTAAAATGAAGGCAGGTAGCTTTGATAGCACCCTGACTGGTTCCTTGACAATAAATACAGGGAGATAGTTTAAGATTTAAAGATCCAAACCCAGAGCCCCCTGTTACTAGTTGGGCCCCTGTGTTTTTGGGGAAATAGTCGAGTTAGGGAATAATAATGTTGGGGAAACAACAAATAATAATATTGTTGGGGACATAGGTCCTGGACAAAACCTGCCAGCGTGGTTTAGGGAGGCCTGACTTATTAAGCACACTCCAGCCCAATATCAAAGAGACTTTCATAGTCCGTACTTTTTCCTTAGTAGGGATGGGGCTGGTGCTGATTATTAAGGGTCCAGAACCTCTTTGGACCCATGACTTGCTACTGTCATCTCTTTTTTTGTCTGTTTTGTTGTGTAACAGTGCTCCTTGATCCTATGTGGGAGTTGGAAGAGGTGGAATGCAGCTCATGCCATCCCCTAGGACATAAAGATACACCTCATTGCAGCCTGCCCCTGACCCACAAGCAACAGGCCTGGCTGGCAGGAACCAGGTTCCACTGCCTTTGATCCTATTTAGGGAGACAAACTTTGGAAAGACTAAAAGTCAAAACATTTCTCTGGCCAGATCACCAGTATTGAATTATTTTGGACCTATCAAATCTCTAAAACCAAATTTCTTTCTTTGACCTTTGATAATCAATATGACCCCTGGTTGCCCTTTGAGAGAGGACGACATTTATGCTGAGATTTAGTTGAGGGAAATTCCTCAGGCGAGCGTGGGCCACCATCCCTTTCTTGCTTCCTTATTCTATTCTGGGCTAGAGAAACATAACCAGAACTTTGTAAGTATCCTCTGAAATGCCTCCCTGGAAAGTCTTTCTGGAGAGCTGGTGAGAATGCAGCAGCAGGTAGGGACTCGGTTTCTAGTTCTGTAGCCAGTCAGCTGCAGGAATCAGGGCAAGATGCTTTACACCTCGACCCTGGCTTTCCACTTCCTAATGGGGATTATTCTACCCATGGTCTTCTGGGTACAAGATATCGAAGCTGACTCAGGGCAACCCAGGTAAAAAGCGTCTGTGCTGATACTGAGTGGGAAGGGGGAGAGATGACACAGAAGCCAAGCACAGGACAAGAGGTGCCGCAGGGCCTCACGGGAACCTTTCTGCCCGTCTCTCTCAGCGGCAGTATGGCTGTGTCTCTTGGACGGCTTCTGCAAGTTCTCACTGTGTCCTCCACTCTTCTTTCCTGTTTGCGGGCCCAACAACTGACTCTGACTTTCCAATCTCTTAAATCAACTCCAAGAGAAGACATTGGGTCGATCATTTCATATCTGTCAGGGCAAGGATAGAATAAGTAACAAGCTATTAGCTGGCCCTTGAGTTGGCTGTTTGAGTAAGATATCCACCTCTGGTCTAGGACTGTGGCTGGGGGCAGGTATATGCAGATCTGTCCTTGATGAGACTTGTTGGGCAAACAATGAATTCCATTTTTTGCAGAAGTAATAAAAAGCCTCATCATAAAGATCATATGACAATAAATATGAAATTGCTTTAGAAAGAATGAAGTGTAAATTTAAGTTATTCTAATTATTATTCAAAATTATTAGGGGACTTAGAACAAAGAATCAGTCCAGAGAGTTCCTAATGGCCCAGTCTGTTACAGTTTGAGTATCAAAATAATGATAATGATGAATTACTGACCACAGTAAAATGAATAAGCCCTTGATGATATAAATAGTTGAATAAGCTTTAAAATATAGGAAAAGGGAAAACTCTTCCTTAGAGTAGAATTTCAATTAAATTCAAGTACAAGAAAGACTGAAATATAGAAAATCACCACTTGGCAAATAACATAGTAATAAGTGTTACAAACAAGGATCACTGATGAATGCCAAAATCATGGGCAAATGTATGATAAAAACAGCATGTTTACACTGTTTCAAAGTAGCTCTCCTAAGATACATATTAATTGCAAAAGGAAAAACACAAACTTTACAGTGGAGAAATAAGGCAGATATCTCAACTAACTGTTCAAAATCAACATCACTGGTAATATCATACAGCATCATATGCCTCTCAATACAGTGCAAAACCAAGAACACATCACTTTCATGGCAGTCTGTTAAATGCAGAACCTGAATTTAGCCATAACGAAACATCTTATAAACTCCAATTGAGAAATATTCTCTAAGGTACTGGACAGTGCTCTTCAAAGGTGTCAAGGTCATGAAAGACAAAACCAGAAAACAAAACTGAGAAACTCTCCAAGACCAGAAAAATATAAGGAAACATGAAAACTAAATACAGTATCCTAGATTTCATCCTGGGCCAGAAAAAGATCATTAGTGAGATAATCAGAGATATGTGAATAAGGTCAGGAGATTACTAGTAGTATTACAACAATACGCATTTCCTGGTTTTGATAATTGTCGTGTCCGACTCTTTGTGACCCCGTGGACTGTAACCTACTAGGCTTCTCTGTCCATGGGATTCTCCAGGCAAGAATACTGGAGTGGACTGCCATTTCCTTCTCCAGGGAATCTTCCCAACCCAGGGATCGAACCCGGGTCTCCTGCATTGGAGGCAGACGCTTTAACCTCTGAGCGACCAGGAAAGTCCAGTTATAGATTATGCTAACATTCAGGAAGCTGTAGAAAGGTTATGTAGGAATTCTTGTACTACTATATACAGTTTTATTTTTAAATCTGAAATTGTTTCAAAATTCAAAATTAACAAACCTAAAAAAATAAAATGAGAGCTCAATAATACTTGATATGGAATAATCTCCAAAATATATTACTGTGACCAGGAAAGTCCAGTTATAGTTATGCTAACATTCAGGAAGCTGTAGAAAGGTTATGTAGGAATTCTTGTACTACTATATACAGTTTTATTTTTAAATCTGAAATTGTTTCAAAATTCAAAATTAACAAACCTAAAAAAATAAAATGAGAGCTCAATAATACTTGATATGGAATAATCTCCAAAATATATTACTGAGCAAAAAAAGTTACCTTTTATGTAAAAGGGGATCTCTGATTCTCTTTCACATACTCTCTCTTTTGAATCTACATAGAATATGTCTTGAAGAAAATGCTAACAACTGCTAATAGTGATTGCCACTACGGTGGGAAATTGGAAATTGGGCAGAGTTGAGAGAAGACTTTTTAGCATATGCACTTTTTTATACTGTTTGAGAATTTGTTTAAAAATCATGCATGTTTTATCTTTAAAATATCATTAAACTACCAAAATCTGTTTGTCTTGTGAAATCTGAATTCATTTCACCGAAGTGTACTAGGGCCAGACGTGCCATTTTTAAGACCCTGACTCTTCCACCTGCCACTTCTCTCTAAGCTAACAGCATAAGCCAAGCTGATTAGATTTCTTCCCAAACCCATATTCCCATGGAAACTGAAGAGCAACAGATCAAGAAAGAGAAGAAAAGAAAGACACAAAGGATATTCATTTATTTACAATTATTTGAAACTCTTTAGCTCACACCTCCTGATTTCTGCTTATGTACCATGCTTTGAAACACACCAAATGCCTAACAATTCTGCCATTAAAGAGCATGAGTTTTATTACTAAAACCAGCAAAGGAACCCTCTTTAGTATTAGGCAGAGTCTGGATAACTAGGACCAATATAAAAGATACAAGTCTGTCTCCTTGTCCTTTTGAATCTAACTGATACAAGTAGGACTTCTCAGGTGGTGCTAGTAGTAAAGAACCTGCCTTTCAATGCAGGAGACACGAGAGATGTGGGTTCAATCCCTGGGCCAGGAAGATCCCCTGGAGGAGGGCATGGCAACTCACTCCAGTATTCTTGCTTAGAGAATCCCATGGACAGAGGAGCCTGGCAGGCTATAGTACATGGGGTCGCAGAGAGTCAGACATGACTGAAGCAACTTAGCACGCACCCATGGTGCAAGAGAAGCCTCTTAGAGAGAAGTTTGACCACAGATATTAAAACCTTTAAAATGTGCAGAAATGAGACTTTCGGTTATGACAGTATGAAGAGGTAGGCAAATATTTTCTCACCAAACACAAGAAAAAAAAATGGAGAAAATTATCAAAATCAAATCATTTCAAGGCTCTGGATGGAGATCAACCAAATGCAAAGAACAAACTAAGAGATATTTGAGAGTGAAGTTGTTCAGTCATGTCCGACTCTTTGCGACCTCATGGGCTATAGCCTACCAGGATCCTCTCTCCATGGGAGTCTCCAGGCAAGAGTACTGGAGTGAGTTTCCATTTCCTTCTCCAGGGGATCTTCCTGACCCAGGGACTGAACCCAGGTCTCCCACGTTGTAGGCAGACGCTTTTACTGTCCGAGCCACAAGGCAAGTCCTGAGGAATTTGCTGCAACTTTGTGTAAGAACAACAGGAGCCTGCAGCCTCCTTGCCCAGGATGGCTTCCATTCCACACCCAGCTTGGTAGGTTAGGCGCAGCTGGTTTACAGGGGCAGGACAGGAATGGGAAACCCAGGTTGGCTGCAAGCAGGAGCAAGCTTGCCTTGAATGGAGAGTGAAGAGTCTGTGCCTGAGGACTTCCCTGGTGGCACAGTAGATAAGCATCCACCTGCCAAAGCAGAGGACACAGGCTTGACCTTGGTCACGGAAGATTCCATAAGCTGCGGGGCAACTAAGTCTGCGTGCCCCAACTACTGAAGCCCACGCGCCTATACTCTGCTCCACAAGAGAAGCCATTGCAACGAGAAACCCGTGCACCTCAACAGAGAGTAGCCCCCACTCGCTGCAATTAGAGAAAGCCCACACGAAACAACAAAGACCCAGTGTAGCCAAAAAAAAACACGTTCATGCTTGGTAGCATTGTCAGAAAGCACCACGCCCAGTAGGAAAGTGAAGTGAAGTCACTCAGTCATGCCCGACTCTTTGCAACCCCATGGATAGCAGCCTGCACCAAGCTCCTCCGTCCATGGGATTTTCAAGGCAAGAGTACTCAAGTGGGGTGCCATTTCCTTCTCCAGGGAATCAAGGAACACACAAAGCGTGTGGCTTGCTGGCCTGGGGCTGTGGTCCCAGGTAGGGGGAGCAGTGGATCAGCCAGAGGTTCAAGAGGAAGACTCTGAAAGAGATAGGGCAATAGAAGGCCTAAATAAGCGCTCCACGTATCTCCGGCTGACTGGAAGGCTACACACGTGTTCAGGGAGACACAGGAGGGCCCAGGGAAATGTAAAAGCCACGGCCAATTTACCACCGACTCGAGAACTGCCTGAACTTTGAACGCCCTCCTCACCCCACACACAGACCATCAGAGAAGGGTGAAAATGTTTTGGGCCCAAGCTATTTAAACACAATCTCTGCCAGAATCATTGGCTGACTACTTAGCTATGTTGACACAGAGTTTCCCTTAGGAAGTCAGGCTAGAAATAAAAATAAGAATAAAAATACTGAGCAGACATCAACTGCTATACACTGAGAGGAAGACAGATTTTTGGTTTGACTTAACCTGCAGAAAGAACAAACAAACAAACAAAAAGAAGCCCTTAGAAAAAGAAATCAGAATCTCTAGGTGCTATAATACTGAATTTTCTTTAGCTTTAAACAAAAATCTATGACACATACAAAGAAACAGGAAAGTATGGTCCACATAAAGGGAAAAAAAAACTCTATTGAAACAGACTCTGAATGAGCTCAGACACTGATTTTAGCAGATAAAGGTTTCAAAGCAACTGTTTGGGGAGTTTTTTGTTTTGTTTTGTTTGAAAGAAAGAAATGGAAATTTTGATTTGAGCCAACCTGAAGATTATAACTCAGGAGATAATCTTTCAGAAAGCTCTGAAGGGTGCTTCGTTAAAGCAACTATTTTCAGTTCAGTTCCGTCGCTCAGTCGTGTCTGACTCTCTGCGACTGCATGAATTGCAGCACGCTAGGCCTCCCTGTCCATCACCAACTCCCAGAGTTCACCCAAACTCATGTGCATTGAGTCGGTGATGCCATCCAGCCATCTCATCCCCTGTCGTCCCCTTCTCCTCCTGCCCCCAATCCCTCCCAGCATCAGGGTCTTTTCCAATGAGTCAACTCTTCACATGAGGTGGCCAAAGTACTGGAGTTTCAGCCTCAGCATCAGTCCTTCCAATGAACAACCACGACTGTCTCCTTTAGGATGGATTGGTTGGATCTCCTTGCAGTCCAAGGGACTCGCAAGAGTCTTCTCCAGCACCACTTTAAATATGCCCAAATAACTCATGGAAATCATTAAAAAACTAAATGAAAATATGACAATAATTCAGTAAATCAAGAATCTCAGAGAAAATATCAACTAGACTACAACAAAACAAGTGGAGATTCTAGAGTAGAAAAGTAGAAAAGAAAATCAAAATGAAAATTTTTATTCACTGGATAGGCTCAACAATGGATTTCAAAGGACAGAAGGAAGAATCAGAATCAGCCAGCCTAAAGGATAGACAGTTCAGTAGAAATTAGCCAATCTGATGAATAAAGAGGGAAAAATAAAAAGAATGAAAAATGAATGGCACCTCAAAGACCTGTGGAAGGATATCAAGCAAGCCAACTAATATGTAAAGAGAGTTCCAGAAGTAGAGAGACAGACATTGCAAATATTTGAAAAAATAATAGCCAAAAACGTTTGAGTTCATGAAAAGCTCAACAAACCTCAAATAACAGACACAAAGGTTCCATGCCTAGACACATGCCTAAAAGCCAAAACAAAGAGAAAATGGTGAAAATAGCAACAGAGAAGTTACTGTGTACAGAGGAACCACAATTCAAAAATATATTAATAATTCACGGTCAGAAGGAAGTCCAAAAGGCAGTGAAATGGCATGGAGAACTAAAAAAAAAAGTCAAAAAATAATTATAGAATCAGCAACATCCTTTAAAAATGAAGGAGAAAAAAAAGATGTTTCCATATAGACAAACTCTGAGAGAACTTGTTGCTAGCAGACCAACCGTTTAAGAAATACTAGAGATTTCCCGGTGGTCCAACAGTTAAGAAGCCACCTTCCAAGGCAAGGGAGGCAGGTTCAAACCCTAGTGGGGGAACTGAAGATTCAACATCCCACGGGAAGCTGAGCCAGCCGGAGGCAGGCACTGAGACTTCGCTCTCTCGAGCCCGGTGGGGGTGGGGCACAGTTACTGAGCCAGCGCGCCACAGCTAGTGCGAAGCCCGCATGCGCAACAGAGAGCCCACGCGCCACCACGAAGAGCCTACGTGCCTTGCAACCAAGTCAGGAGGCCGGCCAATAGATAAATATCAATAAAGGAAGAAAGACTAAAGTCCATCAGGGGGACAGAAAATGACACGGATAGAAATTTGAATTGATAGAAATTTGAAAATGGTAAACATACAGGCAAATTAAAAAGAGAAGATTCCCTGGGGAAGGAAATGGCAACCCACTCCAGTATTCTTGCCTGGAGAATCCCATGGACGGAGGAGCCTGGTGGGCCAAAGTCCATGGGGGTGGCAAAGAGTCGGACACGACTGAGCAACTTCACTTTCACTCTTCTTTTGGATATGAATACTTCTCAGTTCTGTTAATTTCTTATAAAATGTGTTGCATAATAGAAACCATTGACTTGTGCACTTTGAACATGCGGATTTTATGGACATAAATTATATCTCAAAACTATTCAAGAAATGCAAAAATGCATAAAAATTCTAACACTGTATTGTTGGATTCCTAACATATAAATATGACAGCACAAAGGAGGGGAAGGAAATGTTGCTTTATTGGAACAGAGTTTATGTATTTCACCTGAATCAAGTCAGTATTAATCTAGAATACTTGTGATACATTAAGATGTGTACGTAATCTTGGCACTACTGACATTTTGGGGCAGATAATTGTGGTGGGCTGTCCTTTGTATTGTAGGAGTTTAGCAGCATCTGTGCCTCATCCCAGCAAAATACCCCTACTCTCACTAGTGGCAAATAAAAATGTCTCTAAATTCTATTCAGATGGCTGGAGGTGGGAAATCACCTTAGTCAAGAACCACTATCCTAGAGCAACCACTGAGAAATTAATCCAAAGAAATCTAGCTTAAAATCAATAGAAAAAAAATCAGCAAATGTATTAGAATGATACAGTATTTAACACAAAAGAAGTCAGTAAATAAGCAAGGCATAATACATATAGGAAAAAATAGTGAAGTGGTTGACTTTTAATGAAAAAAAAAAATTCATGTGAGGGGAAACTCTGCTTTCCATAGAAACTAAGATTTCCCCACCACTTCATGCTTCCCCAAAGAGAAAGCTGGGGACTATGTAAAGAATGTTATGTCACGTTTAATGGAATGTTCCAACTCACAAGTAATAATATTATTCCATTAGAGTCTATCATTCAAAATGTCTCATACCAAAGAATGAATTATTATTTAACTAGGTGTTCAAACCGTACTTCGGAAGGACCCATCATAACACATCACAATGTTCTCAAGCTGAGAATGTGGGTCATCTCGGCACTTCCTGTGTCCTGCTTTCATTTGCAGCCAAATCTCAAAACCAGGGCACTGAGTGTCAGCATTAAATGTCCCCAGTCAGACAGGGAGACATTTACAGAATGCGGCAGGATTCAGGAGGCAGCTTCGGGTCTGCTGGCAAGCACGGGCTTTGGAGCTAAGCTGGGTTTGAGTCCTGGCTTTTTTACTCTGTGGCCCTGGGCAGCAAATCCCTTAGCCCCTCAGAGCCCACTTCATGTCATCTGCAAAACAGGAGTGATGAAATCTGCCTTACAGGCTGCTGTGAGGGGACTGAGGTGACATGTGTCCAGAGCTTCAGACGGGGCCTGGTATCTACACAGGCGGTCAGTAAGAGGTGTGATTAGCGCTGCAGAGCTGGCGTCACAGCTTGGACTTCTGGGTTTTCAGTCCAGCATCCTGAGCTCTTTGCCTTGCTCTCCCCTCGTCCCAAGCCCTGTTAATTTCTGCACCTCCAGTTGCTCAGCCCCCAAATCTTGAGGTCTTTTTTAAAAATATGTTTTTAAATTTTATTTATCTTTTGACCACATCTCTCAGCATTCCGGAGGGATCTTAGCTCTCAAAACATGGATCAAAGCCACACCCCCTGTAGTGGAAGCAAGGAATCTTAACTACTTAACCACAGTTCCTTGAAGCCTTTCTTTTTAACTGAAGTACAGTTGATTTACAACATTATATTGGTTTCAGGTGGTACAACATAGTGATTCAATATTTTTATGGATTAAACACCATACAAAGTTATTATAAAATATTAACTAAATATCCTGCGCTGTACATTATATCCCTGTGACTTATTTATAACTCAAAGTTTGTAGCTCTTAATGCCTTTCTCCTCTTTCACTCCTGTCCCCCATTCCTTCCCCTCGGGTGATCGATCACCAGTTTGTTCTCTGTATCTCTGAATCTATTAGTTTGTTTTCTTTTTTTTTTTTTTAATTCCACTCCTGGATATTTACCAAAGAAAATGAAAACACTGTTTTGAAAAGATACATACATCCCAATACTTGTTGCAGCATTATTTACAATACCCAGTATGGAAGAAAACTTAAGTTCAGTGGCTCAGCCATGTCCATGACTGAGCCATGACTCTCTGCGGCCCCATGGACTGCAAACTTAGTGCCCAGCGATAGACGAATGGGTAACGATGAAGTGTGTGTATTCAATAGAATATTACTCAGCTATATATGTATATATATATATATATATATATATATTTTTTTTTTTTTTTTTTTTGCCCTTTGAGACAACATGGAGGTTGTTATGCTTAGGGGAAGACTTTTTCTTTTACTCCCCACATCTAACCCATCAACAAATCCTGCGGTCTCTACCTTTTAAATACCATCCAGAATCCAACCACATCTCACCACACTGCTGGCAGCGGCTGACCCAAGCCCCAGTCCAAACTCCCAACATCTTTACCTCTTGACTGGTATCACTGCTTCTGTTTTTCTCCCTGGCAGACCAGCCACCAGAGAGATCCTATTAAAATGTCAGATACTTTCTTCTCCTTCTCAGTGCCCTCTCAAGAAAACAGTTTGGCAATTCTTGAGCCTGAGTCAGGGGTGTACCCTGAGGCAATGGTGATTCCTTGACCCAGGAAGGGTGGGAGAGACAGGAAGTACAGGGAGGAAGTGCGTTTGGGAAATGAATTTCCAGAAGTCTAGGCCACCAGCTACTTTTAGGGCCCTCAGAGCAGCACTTACCTCTAGCAGACCTTCAGAGGCAGGATGTGGAACCAGAGCACAGGCTCAGAGGCTTCAGTGAGAGTGGGGCTTCCTTTCATTCCTGAGCCTCTACTCCCTGAACTCCAGCATCCTCTCCAGCAGCCTCCCTTGTCCCCACAACGCTACAGAAATGGAAACTGGCTCACAGGTTTCCTATGAACCAACAGGCCAATTTAATCAAAGCCCACAGCATACTGCTGTGCTGAAAAGGATTGACTCCACCTGTACCATAAACTAATGACTTAAAAAAACACTTAACTGAGGTATACTGGATATGTATAAAAGTTGCAATTATGTAATGCATACAATTTAATGAGTTTGAACATATGTGTATACCTGCAAAACCATCACCAAAATTAAGGTAACAGATATAGCCAGCACCTCTAAAAGTTTCCTTATGTCCCTTTTGTTTGGTTTGGTTTGTTTTTTGTTAGATTACCCTCTTAAATTTAAAATGTATAATATGATATGTTGACTATAGGTTCTATGATGTACAGCAGATCTCCAGAACCAATTCATTTTGCACAACTGAAATTTTACCAGTTGAAAAACTCCCATATCCCCTTCCTCTCCCTCAGCCCCTGGTAACCACTGTTCTAGTCTCTGCTTCTAGGAGCTTGACTATTTTAGGTCCCTCATGCAAGTGGCCACAGGACTGGAAAATGTCAGTTTTTATTCTAATCCCGAAGAAAAGCAGTGCCAAAGAATGCTCAAACTACTGCATAGTTGTACTCATCTCACACACTAGCAAAGTAACACTCACAATTCTCCAAGCCAGTGTTCAACAGTACGTGAACTATGAACTTCCAGATGTTCAAGATTTAGAAGGCAGAGGAACCAGATTTAGAAAAGGCAGAGGAACCAGAGATCAAATTGCCAAAATCTGTTGGATCATCAAAAAAGCAAGAGAGTTCCAGAAAGACATCTCCTTCCACTTTATTGACTAAGTCTTTGACTGTGTGTGTGGATCACAACAGACTGTGGAAAATTCTTAAAGAGATGACCACCTGACCTGCCTCCTAAGAAATCTGTATGTAGGTCAAGAAGCGACAGTTAGAACCGGACATGGAACAACAGAGTGTTTTCAAATCAAGAAAAGAGTACATCAAGGCTGTATACTGTCACCCTGCTAATTTAACTTATATGCAGAGTACATCATGAGAAACGCTGAGCTGCAAGAAGCACAAGCTGGAATCAAAATTGCTGGGAGAA
>SJYC01042114.1:0-42170 GCA_006408675.1 Madoqua kirkii | reverse complement strand
AGGAGCTAAAAAGCCTCTTGATGAAAGTGAAAGAGGAGAGTGAAAAAGTTGGCTTAAAGCTCAACATTCAGAAAACGAAGATCATGGCATCTGGTCCCATCACTTCATGGGAAATAGATGGGGAAATAGTGGAAACAGTGTCAGACTTCATTTTTGGGGGCTCCAAAATCACTGCAGATGGTGACTGCAGCCATGAAATTAAAAGATGCTTACTCCTTGGAAGGAAAGTTATGACCAACCTAGATAGCATATTGAAAAGCAGAGACATTACTTTGCCAATAAAGGTCTGTCTAGTCAAGTCTATGGTTTTCCCATTGATCATGTATGGATGTGAGAGTTAGACTGTCAAGAAAGCTGAGCGGTGAAGAATTGATGCTTTTGAACTGTGGTGTTGGAGAAGACTCTTTTGAGTCCCTTGAACTGCAAGGAGATCTAACCCGTCCATTCTAAAGGAGATCGGTCCTGGGTGTTCTTTGGAAGGACTGATACTAAAGCTGAAACTCCAGTACTTTGGCCACCTCATGTGAAGAGTTGACTCATTGGAAAAGACCCTGATGCTGGGAGGGATTGGGGCCAGGAGAAGAAGGGGACGACAGGGGATGAGATGGCTGGGATGGCATCACCAACTTGATGGAAGTGAGTTTGAGTGAGCTCCAGGAGTTGGTGAGGGACAGGGAGGCCTGGCGTGTTGCGATTCATGGGGTTGCAAAGAGTCAAACAGGACTGAGCAACTGAACTGAGCTGAACTGAACTCCCTCTTATAACTCCACTGAAATAAGAGTAAACAGATTCAATTAAAAGTTCAACCATAAAGAAAATAAAAGTGGCAGGGAGACAACAGCAATAAGAGTCTGGAAGCACAGAGCACTGGATTTGAGCTCCCTGTGTCATACAGCAAATTTCCACTGGCGATTTTGCAATGTGAGAGGGAGCCTCAAGAGGGTGAGGACATACATATACCTATGGCCGATTCATGTTGATGTACAGCAGAAACCAACAGAATAGGCACTTCCCTGATGGTCCAGTGGCTGAGACTCTGCGCTCCCAGTGAGTTTGATCCCTGGTCAGGCCCGCTGTCGTGATCAGGTGGGTGGAGAACTGGGGGAGTCAAGGCAAGTCTGAACACAGAGTGGCTGGAATCTATGTTCCCTTGCCACTGGCTGAAGACTAGAGGTTTACTCCCTGGAGATGCTTATTCAGCAAAGCTCTGGACTCAGGAGCCCCAGCCTCCCCTGGAGGTGGCAAGGCTGTGCTGGAAGCAGGGGAACAAGTGAGAATCGATATACCAACAGTGTGTGCCTCTTGCCCACTAGGATCCCTGAATACTGGGAGTTAATTTAGGGTACAGCTTTCAGACTACATTTACCTTCTTTCTGCTTATTATTACACGTTTTGAATTTTTTACAATGACATGTATTAATTATGTAAACTAAATTCAGGAGGTAAATTACTTTCAAGAGACATATCAGGCCCAAAGAATGTGTTGCTTTGCTCCAACAAAGCGATGACATCTTGAAGAGCAGCTAAATTGGAGTGACCCTCTGATGAAGTTGTTAATCCACTGTTGTTCACCAAGATAGAACGGTCCTTTGCAGACTTAACTGAACAATCCTTTAGAGAGCAACTGGGGTTAAGATCGGACAACTGATAAATCTCTGACCATAATTCAAACCCATTTGCTGGGCCCCAAAGTCTACGCAGAGGTCTCGCACAGCATGAGACCTCTGTATCGAGCTGTCACTCACACGTCTTGACTGGCAGCTCTGTCACTAGAAATTCATCCAAGATAGAACGGTCCTTTGCAGACTTAACTGAACAATCCTTTAGAGAGCAACTGGGGTTAAGATCGGACAACTGATAAATCTCTGACCATAATTCAAACCCATTTGCTGGGCCCCAAAGTCTACGCAGAGGTCTCGCACAGCATGAGACCTCTGTATCGAGCTGTCACTCACACGTCTTGACTGGCAGCTCTGTCACTAGAAATTCAGAGAAGGCAATGGCACCGCACTCCAGCACTCTTGCCTGGAAAATCCCATGGACGGAGGAGCCTGGTGGGCTGCAGTCCATGGGGTCACGAAGAGTTGAACACGACTGAGCGACTTCTTCACTTTTCACTTTCATGCATTGGAGAAGGAAATGGCAACCCACTCCAGTGTTCTTGCCTGGAGAATCCCAGGGATGGGGGAGCCTGGTGGGCTGCCGTCTATGGGGTCACACAGTCAGACACGACTGAAGTGACTTAGCAGCAGCAGCACTAGAAATTAGTCTCACTTTTTGGTAAGAGAATACATTAAAAAAAAAATTACCCGCTTCCAAACATTAAATGAACTGTAAGGTGGATACATATACCTATGGATACATACACCACCCCAGGTCCTCAAACGGGTCCCGCAGCCACGCTTGGAGGCCCTGCTCCCCAGACTTGGACCGCGGAGCCCAGCAGAGCTCGGGAGGCGCTGAAGCGCCAGGAGAGACTCTGACCACGACAAATTCATTTACAAGTTGCCCACTGAGGGTGGGAAGAGCTTCGACTCTGTAGCCAAACTGCAGAACGCGAGGAGCTCAGAGGAAGAGCGAAGGGTTTCACCCCGGAGACGGTGCACGAAGGCAAATGCCATTGAGGGGAAGGATGTGAACACGAAGGCCCAGGATGCAGACAGCAACTCGAGACATTTTGGGACAGTTTCTCGTTGTTCCTCTGCAGGTAACAGCAGGTCGTCTAAAACAGCCTCACACATGGGGCTGCAGGTGCCCTTCACAAGCGGTGGAGGGAGTTCAGATGCAAATCCGCCGAGGGCGAGCTTGGGCCTTTCTGCTGCAGAACTGGGCAAAGAAAATGATCATGGATAAAGAAAGGACATACATAATGATAAAGGGGTCGATTCCCCAAGAAGCCGTAACAGTGTTTAATAGGGATAGACCTAACAACAGAGTCAAAATTTGTGAGGCAAAGATGGATAGAATTACAAGGAGAAATAAACCAATCCACTATGATTCCAACACCCCTCTATAAGAAATGGACAGATCCAGCACACACAAAATCAGTAAAGGTGTAGCTGACATGAAGAGCACCATCATCGATTGTATCTGTCGACATCTATAGATTACTTCATCCCAACAAATGTAGAGTATATATCTTTATCAAGCTCGCATGGAACATTCACTAAGATAGACTACATTCTGGGGCAGAACACAGACTTGAACAAATTCAAAACAACAGAAATATAGAGTATACTCTGCACCACAGTGGAATTAAACTAGAAATCAAAACAGAAAGATAGCTGGTAAACCTCCAAATAGCAGAAAATTAAATAATATAGTTGATGCATAAGTAAAAAAACAAGTCTCAAGAGAAATTTTAAAAAGTTTTATGAACTAAATGAGAATACAACTTATGAAAACTGGTAGGACCAGTAAAAGCGATACTAACAGTATGGAAAATATACAGCATTGAAGGTATTATTAGAAAAGAAAGATCTTAAAAAAAAAAAAGATCTAAATTTCCACCTTAGTAAATTAGAAGATTAAATCCAAACTAAATAGAAGAAAGAATAAAAATGAGGGCAAAGCACAATGAAACTGGCTATAGGAAGTCAATAGAGAATATCAAGGAAACCAAAAATGGTTTTCTGAAGATCATTAAAACTGATAAACCTCTAGCCAGGCTAACCAAGAAAGAGAAGACACAAATTGTTAATATCAGACATGAAAAAAGGGCCATCACTACGGATCCCACAGACATTAAAACAACAACAGAGGAATATTATTAACACATGCACAAAAGTTCTGTTGATCTTTTTAAAGAACAAGTTTAGATATTGCTCATTTTCTCTACTCTTTATTGTTTCTCTAATCGTTTTTATTTCTTTTCTCCTATTCTTGGGTTCAGTTTTCTCCCCTTCTAGCTACTTAATGTGAACGATTGATTGGAAGCTTTCTGAATTATTATTGGAAGCCTTTACAGCTATAAGTTTCCCGCCCAGCACTGTTTGGGCTGTATCTCATACTGTTTGATATGTTGTATTTTTATTTCCATGTTTCTCACGCTCTTCTCATTTCCCTTGTTATTGCTTTCTTGACCCATTGATTATTTAAGTGTATGTTGTTTAATTTCCATATATTTGTGAGTTTTCTATTTTTCTTCTATTTCTAGTTTTATTCCATTGAAATTTAAAAACGGACTCTGTATGACACCACATAAAAGACAGAGTCTCAGCTAGGATGATGAGAAAGGGAAAGAGGAGGAGATGGGCTTGAGAAATATTTAGGATGTCAAACAGGCAAAATGTTTTGGTTGGTTGTATGTAAATGGTAAGAGAGGGAAAGGAGAGGATGACACCCTGGGTGACCAGGTGGGTAATATTCTGCCTAATTAGAAGTTCCCCTGCTGGCTTTCCTCTGGTGTCCATTCCTTTGTCATCACAAGATGGACTGAAATATCCATGTGCTTATTTATTTAGTGGTAGTCTCTCCCTCTAGGCTGAAAATGCAGTGGAATAGAACCATGTCTGGTTTTGTTCTTCCTTATACCACCAGCACTAGCAAAGTGAGAGACACGTAGTCAGCACTGAATAAACACTGTCCAAAAAATATACAGAATGGGAAAGAGAACACACAGGAAGAAAAGATATTTTAAGGGGTTCCTTTTTGGACAGGTGAGTTTGACAGACTGTGCAAACATCCAGGTGGCAGCTGGAAATGTGTCTGAAAACTCAGAAGATTTGCTTTGGAGATGAGGATTTGAGAGTTACCAGCATTTAACGAATGCCTGAAAGTGAGAAGAGCATTAGGAGCAGGCCCTGATAAAGTCCAGCATCTGAGAGGATTCACTTCCTTCTGCTCCTTGCCTGGAAGGGCACCTTCACTGTCCCCTGGCAGCTCATGGAGCAGGCACATGACAGTTGCAGGGAGAAGCCACTCACACCTTCACGACCTTTCCAGGGAGACATCATATGACATCATATAATATCTCGCCCCACTCTGTTCTCCCCAGTTCTTTAAACAACCCTTGATTTTCAGATAATTCTGTTCCATAAAATCTCCCTGCACCAGACCATGGAACAGCAATTATTCTCAATATCCTGGACATGAAATAGGAAATTGCTACTTTGCTTAATCAAAATGTAGAAATCTTACTCTTTTCCATTTCCTTTTCCAGTTAGATACCTTTGTTTGTTGTCTGTCCACCCTTAAGGCCAGATTAGGCCTGTGTTGACACAAATACCTATTTTCTATTACTAGTTGGTTTATTATTTGTTTTGTTGACTGTGTGTTCAGTCACAGCAGGGTCTTTGTACTTTAACCTGGTGCCGACCTTGAAGGAATCACAGGCTATGTCAGGTAGGGTGACGGGACTTCCTGACTTTCCTAGTACCAGTCTGTTGAAAATATTCACTCTATAACCAAATGACATGTCAAACTTCAGGTTTTGCTTCAGATAACGCTCATCAAGGAAGGATCCAGGTTCCTCCTGCCTGTCCGCTCTGACGTAATTAGTTATACTGGCTTTATCCTCACACTTGTCATCTCATGGACAGGGATGGTTATCCCACCACCAAGTTTTGTGTCCCCAGGAAGATGGGGCAGGAGGAGGGGGAACAAAGGAGAAAAGAAATGTCCTGTACTAAGTCTTATCATTTCATCTCAGAATGGAAGTCCTCCCTACTGGTTTCTACCGCATTTCATTGACCACCTGCAGCTAAAAGGGGGCAGAGATCAAGACTGTAGGCTTTATAGTTTCTCTGATAAAGCTTGGAAGGAGATGGGTGAAATGAAAGCTGAGAATTGCCAATCAAGTCTTTTACATTTAAAATGAGTGTTCAGTATTATGTCTGCATATTTCCTAAAATCCTGTGAACATATCTTAAGCTAATTTACTCATGCTGATGTTGATTTCTATTTGCATAATTCTTAGAGTAATCTTATTTCAAAAATTTCCACTCTGTAATATATGAAAAATATTACCCATCCTTTTTTATTTTCAGTTTTGATGTCAAAAGTGAGCTAGAAAAGGAATTGAAAATATTTCTAAATAGATGCTAGTTCTGGGTGAATAAGATACATTTTTCTCCACATGTTATTTCTTAAGTTAGTTCCAAGAATTTTTGCCAGTGCTGGCAAGAATTTCTTTGGTTGGCAAACAACAGTACCAAGGACAATTTTGCCTGTCTTTCCATATTTGTGCCTGCTTGGCACATTGCATAAAAATAGGAACTGATGCAGCTGTGAAGTCAGAGAACGGGTTTTATGTATGGACGTTTTCACCGACAAGTGCTTTGTCTCCCTCTGGTGGATTAATATATCTTTGCAACATCAGCAATAATTCTCAGGCCTGGTTTTAATTCAGGATGTCCAGTGGTGCAATAATCCCAATATATGCTGGATGTGCATGCTCCACACACACACACACACACACACACACACACACACACACACTCACACTCACACTCTCACTTGCTTGTTCACTCAGACTGGTCCCAGGGCAAAACTGTCAATTAATTTCAGCCTGATTTTGATATTCTATGTGTTTACCAAAAACTTTCTCATGTATTTTCTCATTTAATTCAAGAACTTATTAAAATGCGTATTCCCTCTTCCCATGAGTACAACCATTTGCCTAAGAACACAGAGCCCTAGGGTAGCTTAGGGGCACATAGACCCTGATTTTCCCTGCATTTTTTTGCTTGTTAAATCTTACATTGCCAGAACTGGTTTCCTTCTCAATTTGCAATCTTTTCCAAAAAACTTTCTCAAATTCCCACTGACAATAGATTGGTTTTAGTTATTAAAATAAGATCAAGTTCTACGTCTCACAATGGTTGACCAGATGGTTCTGCACCCTCACCAAAAACAACTAGAAAAGTGCATACTAATGAAAGAGTGAAAAGGCAAGCTAGGGAGTGATAAATAACATTTGCAATGAATATAACTGACGAAAGAACTCTGATCAACTCTTAGGACTCACTAAGCAAAATACTGGCAGTACAATAAAAAAAAAAAAAGAAACAGGAGACTTCTTAAAAGGGAATATTGAAATAGTAACTATACAAAACATAGCTCATCTTCATTAAGTATAGAAAGAAATACAAATTAAAACTACAAAGTATTCAAATTAAAACTACAAAGTATTCTGCCACACACATCAGAATAGTAAAAATTGAAAAGGCTAACAATGCTAAGTGATGGGGAAAAATTACGACTCTCATAGCCCTCCCCACCCCACTGCTGGGGAGGCAGGGTGGGGAGGGGTATGAGAGATGGCATCTCCTAAAGCTGAAGATACATGGATATCTATGACACAGCAGTTTCATTCCAGGTTGACCCACAGAAGAGCATATAAAGACATGTTTAAGAACATTTATGGCATTATTTATAAATAACCAAAAGCTGGAAGCCTAAATGTCCTTCAAGAGTAGACTGAATAAATGGTGATAGTCATACAATGGAATTCTGTATAACAATGAAAGTGGAAAAAACGATAGCTACGTACATGATAAATGAGTAATTGAACATGAAATTTTGCACAAAGCTCAGGCACAAGCAAAGTATATTTTTAAATTTTCATTTATATAAAGCTCAAAGCAGGCAAAAGTAATCTATGGTCTTTCCATAGCTACCAATAAAATGGCTGTTTACAAACACAGTTCTCTAAAATTTTATCAGTTTAAAAGTTTTTTTCCAGTTTAAAGGATCCATCATAGCCATTGAGGAGTAGGGTCTTAAATAAGGCATGAAAGATGTCCCCATAAGACTGTTCAAAGGATGCAGCCCTCACAGGATCTAGAAAGTTTATTTGCAAAAATAATCAAAGCAAAGGCCCTTATTATACTTGTGGGTGCAATGAAAGTTTTACTCTTTTAAAAAATCTTTAAATCTGTAGTCCTTTTTGAGTTAATTCTGTACATACTGTGAGATAAGGGTTTAAGTTCACTTTCCCCGCCCCCTAGTAAGGATATCCAGTGTTTTAGATCCATTTGTTGAAAAGCCTACTCGTCCCCATCAAATACTATGATGCTTTTGGCAAAAATCAGTTGAAATCAACGTAGGACTCTTCTCTTCCTTTGATCTATATGTCAATCTTAGGCCAGGACTCACTAGCTGGATTATAGTTGCATATAAACCTTGCTATTAGGAAGGATAAATTTTTTTTTTTAGATGTACTTTAGCTATTCAGGGTTCTTTCTATGTCCATGCAAAATTTAAAATCAGCCTGTACATGTCTGCCCCCCAAAGCCTGTGGGAATTCTGACAAACACTTCTCTAGAATCTATAGCTCAATGGAGAATGCGTATCTTATAAATACTGTCCTACAATCCATGAATATGCAGCATTTATACTTTTATTAGGGTCTTTCCTTTAGCAATGTTTTGAGGTTTTCAGCATACAGGTTCTTCACAGTAAAAAAAGTTTTGCCCCTACTTTTTTGGGGCTCTTATAATTTTGTAGATGACATAAACTGACTTGTTGATTTATTTCCTGCAACCTTGTTAACTCAGTTATTAGTAGTAGCACTTTGTAGTCCTGAGAGTTATTTTGGTGTGTGCTCATGCCATCTGTGAATGGTTTTGCTTCATTCTTCCCAATCTCTATTGTACTGACCAGGACCTCATCTACAAATTTGAAAAAAGTAGTGAGAACACACATCCTCATCTTGGGGCATCTATTAGGGTCAAAGTACTCATCAATATATTATCCTTACAGATCATGTCACTAGTAGGTATCTTTAAATTCCCTTTACTAGCTTGAGGAAGTTCCCTTCTCTTCCTGTTTAATGAGAGCCGTTAGTAAAATGCTTTTACTCTTACCTATTGAAATGATTATGTGGTTTTTACTCCTTAATTTCGTCACTGTGGTATATACTACTACTCATAAGTGATTTTCAAATATCGTACCAACCTTGCATTCCTGGGAGAACCCCATTACCATGTAATGTTGATATAGTACTTGCAAATCAACTGTATATTTTTTTATACATCAATGGATTCAAATTGCTAACATTTTGTTTAAGCCTTTCAGGACTCTTAAAAGGGTAATCGGTTTGGAGCTTTCTATATTTGAAATATCTTTTTTTGATTTTTTTTCTTTTTGGAGGTTGGTAGAAGGGTAATGCTGACCTCATAAGTGTTCCCTCTTGTTTTCTAAAATGTAAGATTGCTAAAATTTCACCCTTAAATGTCTGATAGAATTCACCATTGAAGCCATCTGGGTTTGGAATTTTGTAGAAAAGGGATTAATTCATTTTAAGACAGATTAAGGGAATATTCACATTTTCTATTTCTTTTCCTGTCTGTTTTGGTCATTTGTCTCTTTCAAGATATGTACCTCTTTCATCTAAGTTGTCATATTTGCTTGTATGTAACATCTAAAGAAAGAGGACACAACCCAGACCTCCCTCTGGGTGAGGCCCAGTTCCTGACTACACAACGACTGTGTTACTAGGAGAAACGTGACCAGGTATTTAGGGGTGAGGAGTCATATGACATCGGCAACCTGATCAAAGAGAGGGAGGGGAGGAGGGAGCAATGCGTGCAGAAATGTGATTAAACCGGTGAATACAGTGGGGAGGGCACTGTACTATTTTTCCAACTTTTCTCTAGATTTAAAAATTTTTCCAAAAAGAAGTTAAACAATATATTCATATTCCACAACCCAGTGATTAAATAACTAGAACACCACACACAAACTCTGCACAAGGAGTTTTATCATGAATTCAAAGTTTGAAAACACCCTAAACATCCCACAAAGAGGATCAGATAAACAAACTACAGTATAAGACATGAAAACTCAACAACAACAAATATCACAATTTCCCCAAGATTATCCAATACAGATAGACGACAGTGGAAGGAAAAAGTCGTAACACTGAATATACGACCCCAGTCTACATACATGCACAAGGAAAAGACTGCAAAGTAACAATGCAAAAAAAACAAAAACAAAAACAAACCAAACCCAAAACCCATGGCTGTCTTGGAGTGGTGGGGTTACAGGTGAACTTGACTCTTCTTCATAATCCTTGTTCAGAATTTCCTGAAGGATTCCAGGTCTTCTCATCACTCCAGGGGCGAAAGGAAGAACTTAAATTAAGGGCAGGTCAGGAGGTGTGGGTCTGGATTAACTCCAAGAGGGAGGGAGATCCTGCATGCTGCGGTGGCTAACTGGCCACAGGGGAGCCCAGGAGAGGGGAAATGGCACAGGCCAGAGGGGAGGACAGCCTCACAGACTCTGAGACCTGGTTTTACTCCCTTCGAAACAGGCAAAGGTTGGGAGACTAAGGAGGTTATCTATGAAAAAAATAAAGCTTCATTCAAGTGTAAAGGTAATCACCTTTCTAATTTGTTCACAGGTACCTTAATAGACTTGGTACCTATTATTACAGGAAATCCCCATAGAACAATGAGAACTAGTGATTAAAAATCTAAGTTTTAACAAACGCTGGGAGATAGTGGAGGACAGGGAAGCCTGGCGTGCTGCAGTTCATGGGGTTTCAGAGTCAGAAGTGACTCAGCAACTGAACAACCACCACCTGTTATCACAAGAAATCCACATGGAACAATGAGAGCCAGCGTTTAAAGATCTGAGTGGAGGTTTGAATCTGTGCTTCCCACAAGGTCCTGGGCAAACTGTTCAAACTTTCTGAGCCTATTTTCACCTCTGAAAACCTGGGATGAGGATGATAAGGATTTTAATCATCCTCCTCCCATTTCAAAATGATTACTGTGGAAGATCTACTGTGGGAGATGTCTGTGAGGGTGGTCTGTAGTCTATAAAGTGCTTTAATTTAGGGTATGAACTATTCAAAATGCCGTTGTTATCTTTGCAGAGAGAAAAGTAGCAATTCATACTACTAATAAGCTTTGCCACAAGACACCATGGAGTGTTCCATGTTCAGGCTGACAAGGCCAATGAATGAGTATCAGATGGGCAGCACAGAATACTAGGGATCCAGGAGCCTACGGGGTTAAGAGGGCAGGAACACCCTTACAAGGGAAGACGAGTGTATGAGAATCCTTGGTTTCTGCTGTAAACATTCTGCAAACATGGGAAGCAGACCAGGTGATTCCCCACACACACTGCATCGTGAGAGAGGGGAAACTGCACCAGCTCACAAAGCCTGGGGTGGCTCGGGGCCCTCAGATAGTGCAGCCACGTCTTCCCAGGCACAAAGCAGACTGTGTGCCACGCTCTACTGTCCTAGGTTGGAAACTGACTAACAAGCAGAGCTCCTCTTGAAAAGCCCTATTGAGCCAGCTGGTAACCAGCTGAGTAGAAAGATTATTTTGACCAGGGAATAAGAAGCCAGGGATCGGACAAGGTATTTGCTGGAGATGTGGCAGGAAGATGCAGAAACCTAGCTGTAGAGGAGAGAAGTATTTTTTCTCCCTTTAAAATTTTCCTCCCTGTAATGCCCAGGACAAATCTTTCTGGATCTGGGGTCAATGACAATACTCACAGCAAGGAGTTCAGCCTCTAACATCAAGATTTCTATTTTACCAGAGTGATCTGCTCTTAAGATTATGAAATTGACTCAAGAGGATCAGTAAAGCACTGTTATTTAGGTTCACTTAAAAAAAAAAAAACCCACTGCTTTTTGCATTAGGAACAACGAAAAAGCAAGAAACATTGTCAAATCTGGATGTTGAGAGAGGCAGGTTGAGGACTGGCCACTGAAAACTGTAAAAATAATACAAATGCAAACTCCAGAGGTGAAAATCAGGCAATTTATTGTAAACAGGATCACCCTAGCACTTCACCCCTACTGGCTGTGTCACATGCTCTCTCTTCCACATCAACTCATGAAAAAGACGTTTTGAAAAAGACGTTTTGAAAAGTCACGGGTAACGACATCTGAATGTGTTTCACAAATCTCCTTTACACTGAGGAAAAAGCAGTGTCCGCGTAGCCTGTTATTGCTCATGGACTACAATTTGGACCTATTTAGCTGAAGGTGTAAGTCAGCCTGAGTGAGCCAACAGTGGCTGGAGGTCCTATCTGTGGACAGCAGACAAGACTGGAGCAGACAAGACACTCACCAGCAGCCGCACTTTCCTGGAGACTACCTGGGATGCCTTTCAGAGCTCTTCACGTGACTTTCCCATAAAAATGACACTCAAATTTCACCCCTCGCTTTTTTTGTAAAGAGCTAAGTTACCCAATAGCACATAATTTTCCACAGAAAAGGTTTAGGTGGGTTATTTACTCTTCCAGTGGTAGATTTATACACTCAGGAC
Source organism: Madoqua kirkii (assembly GCA_006408675.1). Lineage (NCBI taxonomy): Eukaryota > Metazoa > Chordata > Mammalia > Artiodactyla > Bovidae > Madoqua > Madoqua kirkii. The sequence goes on along the minus strand of SJYC01042114.1, from coordinate 29,937 downwards.
TCATTTTTGATCCCTCTCATATATATTTGCAGTTTGATGAAAAGCTGCATAGTCTACAAATGCATAAAACCAGAAGGGAGTGACGGTGACTCACACACCTTCTGATGGACAAAGACAAGCTTCGTATACGGAAGCTCTTGAAGGCAGGGATAAAAAGACAGTTACAGCACCACATTTATCTGACAGTAGAAACGGAGCCCCGCTTTCAAAAGCAGCCTCCACGGTTGTGATTATCATTCTTGCCCCAAATTCAGAGTATTTGGAAAATGGCAAATGTGAAACTTAAGATGTGAAAGACAAGTGACTCTACAGAAAGAAGTCCTGGCAAATCGACTCACACGGAGGCAAAACGTCACTGAAAATACCATTCTTTACTTCGCCTGAGTTAGTCAACAACAGGACCACTTACTGCTACTAGTGCCTGTGTGTTTCCAATTTCTCTTTAAGTTTTAATAATAGTAAATATTTCAAAATGGCTGTTAAATATATAGTAACAATTTCATTTATAATTATATCTCATGAAGAAAAAATATTTTTTAAAAGCTCACTCCAGTCATCATCTGTGTGTTTGTATTTATATCTTCAAAAACAACAACACTCAAGGCAATATTAGACTGGGAGCAAAATGGGGATTTACTGTTTCTATGGAGATCACACTATTTAAGAATCCAAGGCTTTCCTTTTTGTATGCCCCCAAAGGTGTCTTGGTACATGTTGCCTTTTATATTCACAAAGGGACAAATATTTCAGTTGGAATACTGACTGCGATTTCGCCATAGTAAAACGTCACAGATATTTAGAATAGCTGATGTTGGAAAAGCATGTCACACACTCAGTGGGATCTGAAGTTGACCCTATCTGTCTTTGTTAAATAAATACAGCAATGTGTTGATGGGAATAAAGTGACACTAATGGAACACTGCAAACCAACATGAACAAGAATGTCAATATAATTCAATCAGAAAGAAACAAACCACAGTAATCCTGAGAAATTCAGTTTGGGACAAAATTGATGTCAGGTAAGTCTGTATTTCTAGCACTGTAAATAAGTAGGGTGTTCTAGAGTTTTCCAGCATTTTACTAGTTTGAATAAAAAACATGTTCAAATTTTATAAAAAGATTAAAACCATGCCTTAATCAGCAATTTCACTAATAAAAGAAAATTACATTGCTTTGTTCATTATCTGCCAAATGTAATGTTCTCCATTATTTACATGAAATTATTAAGTAGAAAGCAAAATTGAGAATCAATTTTAAAAAATGTATTACCTTTCTATATGTTTTGAAGTCTTTTCTGTCAACCTAGGAGGCTTTTAGAAAAAAGCTAACATATTTTTCTTCTAACAAGTGACTATTTTACAGAATAAGGAAGGAAGGTTCTATAGGAATATCATTCATCATTTTAAGTATTATTATATAAGGGACATTTCTCTTAGTAATGAAAACTTTTAAAATATTTAAGAGGCATGTATTTTAAAAATATTCTACATCTATAAGATTTTGTAATTACATTACTCTGGATTTTTAATATTTCTACATAATGACACTTGGCAAGTGTTTTCCTTTTTTCCTCTGTGTCTCTCTAATAGTGAGCAAGAAACTATTAAAGCAGCCAAGACGGCTCTCCTTGCCCTTGGAAGACTCAGGAACGCATCCACCTGCACTTTCCCGCCCATGGGGAGTCTTCAGAGCTTTGCAGCCATGAAGTTAATATGCGGTTTCACAAGGGGGAACAGTGGCAAACCACGCTTGAACTCAGTCATGTTCTGAATCACTTCAGGCTGCAAAAAAAAAAAAAAAAGTTTTCTTTTAGTGTATTTAAGCAGACTGAACAGGATATAAACTTTATTTTTGCATATACACACTAGTTTCTGTACCATGTATTACATATTATATCTGCTGACTCTCTTCCTGGATCATAGGGTCAGAGGGTCTATGCAGACCTATGCTGAGAGTTCCCAGTGAGCCTCCGGGTCAGAGGGAAGACTTCTGGCTTCCCTTAGGTGCTCAAGGTTGGGCACATCAAGGGCTCAGGACTGTGGCCTGGGTGGAGTGGCAGAGACCAGTGTGCCCACCTGGCAAGGGCCTGCTTATACTACCAGCTTCCTCCTCTTCCAAGTAAACGCCACTGTTCAAAATGATTAAAATGCACAAGCGCCAAGGAAAATGCAGGGACAAATGTGGCTGGAGATGACTCACTGCAGAGTAACACAACTGTTCAAGCTAGTAGGTGAGGCCGACAAGGACAGTCATTGGTCCTCCCAGATGAAGAGTGAAGGAATGGCAGCCTGGCCTTTAAGGGGGCCTGAAGCACACGCCCCGATACTCGGTGCCCCGAAACCTCTGGATCTTATGTGTCCCGGCGAACAGGCTCCTCTTAGTAGGAAGTCCTCTAACAGTGCAAGCTAACACAACAGTTATGTTTCTTACTTGTGGCAAGGCTGGTGCTTGTGACAAATTTATATCATTTTGACATGGGAACTCTCCAACCACAGGACCTATTTAAAAACAAAAGAAAGGTTTAATGCTTTGCACTCACTGCTATTTGTACACAGGAGCAAACAAACAAAACCAAACCAGACTCAGTTCACTAAAAAACTGCCTCAGGCCCAGTTTATGTGCCTCTCAGTCCTTTCAGGCTGTGTGCTCCCGAGGCCTGACAGCTTGTCCTGCCTCTTGTCCAGAAGGTCCCCAGTGATGGCTCAGGACCTCACTGTGTGTGAACAGCACTGGCTGTAGCTGCTTTACTGCCCAGCTTTGACCTCACTGGTCCCTGAGGCTCTGGCCAACCAGAAGGACCCAGTAAAACCAGCAAGAAAGTCGGGGGAGTCATCAGCCAAGCCAGTCAGAGACAGGAGATGGGAAGAACTGAGCAGACAGACTGCGCACCTCCGTCCCCCATGCGCTGGCTCCATCCCGCCCCTTCGGAGATGGCCCACCAGCACTGGCATGTTCTCTAATAGAGCTGTGGCCAGCTCGGCACTGTGCCATCTGGTGCCGGCTCGCTCCTTCATGGCCTCGTTTACCTTTTCCCCTAACTTTTGCCTTGATAGAGCAGACCCTGTCTCCAGGTAGCTCCCCTTCTGCACCCCTTTACTTCCTGGTGCTCTCTAAGGGAAGTGGCTACAGCATGGGATAGCTATCATGTGCCTAAAGATACCCTTTTAAAAAGTCAGTTCTCAGTACTTACAAGAATCCATTTCTCTGGCAAGAACATGGACGGATACCTTATGTCTCCTCGGGGCATCCACTGCCAACATTTCCTTGGTGGAAAGAAGAGCAAGGTCACCTTTTTGCCCCACCAGGGAACTTAAAATGAGATGCTGTCTTACAATCATAAAGAGTCATCCTGTACACAGTCAGAAACAGAAAAGCTGCGTCCCTTTCTTTCCCTTCACTTACGCATTTCCTGCAAACTCTACAAACATTAGGAGGGCAGGCAGGAAGTACTCTTAACCCCATTGTACACTGATAAAACCGGAGTGCTCCTGCTCCTATGGCTAGTAAGCACCTGGACTGGAATTGAAAACCTAGCCTAGTATTCATCAGGGTGTGGCCAGGGCCGCACCCAGTGATCTGAGGTGCAGACAATGGCCTGAGCTCAGTTAAGGGGTGACCACAACGCCCGCTCCCCAGGAACCTCCCCAGGTTCTGCACCAGGGCGCTGCTCGGGCTCCTCCCCTACCAGAAGAGCAGAGGACTGACATCTCTTGACTGTCGCCTTGTATCAGGCTCTTCCCTGTGTTAGACCACTTGGTTTTCTTAAGCTAAGCATCACCTTGATTCCAATTCTAGAGACTCAGACTCTAAGACACAGAGAGGCGTAACAACTTGCTGAGCCACACAACTCAAAAGGGGACGAGGCCTGAAGCGCAGTATGTAAGCTTGTTCTCTCAATTCCACCACACTGCCTGGAGGGACTCCCTTTAGTCCTTAGCGAGAATGCCAGGAGCGGTACACTGGCAGAAGGATCCTGTGGGGAAGTGTCTCCTCACTCTTCCCTTAAGGACAGGGCCATATTTATGTCTTTTCCAAAAGGAAGACTCCAGTTGTGATGAAGCTTCCCCTGATGCCTCAGCCAGAAGTAATGTTTTGTATCCTCAGAGGAAGAGACTAGCAGCAAAGACAGACTGACTCACAGTTATTTACGGAACAGCTATTGTAAGCCTGGTCCTGCGCAGCTGCAATGGAAGCCTTGCTGAAGCTGCATAGCAAAGCTGGCAGAACAGCTTCTTTTAGGAGCTCAGCCCAGGTTTGTCTCATCTGAGTGCATCTTACTTATTTGAGTCAAGTTTGCTTCCAAAGGTGTACTTTCTTTGTTTTAATTTAAATTTATTTAATTGGAGGATAATTGCTTTAAAATATCATGTTGGTTTCTGCCATACATCAACAAGAATCAGCCACAGGTATGTACATATATCCCCCCCTCCTGAGCCTCCCCCCAACTCCTACCCGACCCCACCCCAAAGATGTAGTCTTGGTCTCTTTTCACCCAAACCCTCATTGCCATCTTAGCCTATATCGGTTACAGAATATCCTCCTCAGTTTCAGACTGTTTCATTTCCTGACCAACTTTGGACAATCCGCATTTTTCTAAAAACCAACCAATTGCATTTTCTTGCAAACTCTATTCTAAGGAACACTAGAGTCCCAAGAGATATTTATAGGTATTCTGAACAACAACAACAACAAGTGTCCATAGTGAAATCAGTTTAGGAAATATTTTGTTAATCAAAACTAAACAAATATTGGGCTAAATAAATCTTTACTATGGGGTTCCTAGAACTTTTTTTTTTTTTTGCTGCATTGCATGGTATGTAGGATCTTAAGTTCCCCAACTAGGGATTGAACCCACACCCCTGCAGTGTAAGTGCAGAATCTTAGCCACTGGACCACCAGGGAAGTCCCTCTTAGAATTGTTTAAAAACCTAACATGCTCTGTGATTCCCCAAGAATGAGAATAAAGAAGAGTCATTCTCAAACTTACATGGTCACAAAACTCCTTTTTCTAGGTACTCCCATTAGTATCTCACAGAACACAAGTATATTAGGGAAACCTTGTTCGGGACTTAGTGTAAGCTTGGTAATAAATACTTTCACTTTTTAAGACAAGAAAGTCATTTTATAACTGTTATTTTCACAAATTCAATAATCAGGTACCACTTGTAATTTCAAATAATAGAATTTGTGGAAGCAAAGACAAATCTTCATTTCTTCTGGAAACATCACAGTAAATTAGGTTATCATGCTTTTTGAACACACATAACTAATAAACGTCTTAAAATAAAAGTCTTAGGAACTGAAAAGTGCTGAACAGGAGCACCCTCTCCTACTGGCAAAATGAGAACAAGTCACCAACCTCACAAAGTGTAAGTCTTAAATAGTAAATCAATCACAGTAGCTACTTTATAACATCAAGGAGGAAAACATACTCTCATTTGAAGCATTTGATTAATCTATTTAAAAACCCTAAAGTTGGGTATTATAATAAAGTGACAACAACAGTAGAGACTATTTAATAAATGCTGCTAAGTGCCAATCACTTTACATACCTCATTTCAATGAATACTCCAATTAATCTCTATTTCATAAATAAGGAAGCTTACAGAATTTGGCCAGGGTCACAGATCTAGCTAGCTGGTGATGGAGCTGAGCCCTGAGTCTGTGCTCAGGGGCCACGGCTCCCACTCCTGCCCCACAGACCATGGAGTGAGGCCGGCCGTTCTGAGCAGGGCTCGGGACAGCTTTCTGCCTGGCAGCCGACACGTGTTCCAGAACCCTGCTCCCACACCCAACACTGTCTCTCACAGTCCTACCACACCTCTCTCTTCACAGACATAAAGACTACCTGCGGTTATACTGAGTTGGACAAAAAGCATGTTATGGGAAAAACCATACAAAGTTTTTGGCCAACCCAATATATCAGAACAGAATCTTATTTTATATAGTTTTTATTTTTAAAATACGTGTGTTTTTACTACATACATACATACACATATACAGATATTCTAATAGATTTTATTTTTTAAAGCAGTTTAGGTTCACAGCAAAACTGAGTGGAAGGTACACAGGTTTTCCAGATATGCAATATTTGTTCATAGGACTAGCCTCCCTCTTGTCAAAATACATTTTTTTTAAAAGACTATCACTGCAAAAGAGCAAGAGTCGTTTAGATGAGAATCATTTTGCTCTACACAACGCAAGGGAGCTAAAGATGATGGTAACTTGAACAGTCAGCCATTTCCACAGTCAAAAATGGTTCAGATTGCATTGCTGAGAAAGGTACATTCAAAATACTGTTAGGAGAACAGTAAACAGTCATTTACTGTCAAATTTTGAACCTAAAATTGCTACTTTCTTTCTTCTTGCTAAGGTATTACTAGCTGTATGAATATCTGTTTGCATATACAGAGACTGAATGAGAATAAAGAAGAGTCATTCTCAAACTTACATGGTCACAAAACTCCTTTTTCTAGGTACTCCCATTAGTATCTCACAGAACACAAGTATATTAGGGAAACCTTGTTCGGGACTTAGTGTAAGCTTGGTAATAAATACTTTCACTTTTTAAGACAAGAAAGTCATTTTATAACTGTTATTTTCACAAATTCAATAATCAGGTACCACTTGTAATTTCAAATAATAGAATTTGTGGAAGCAAAGACAAATCTTCATTTCTTCTGGAAACATCACAGTAAATTAGGTTATCATGCTTTTTGAACACACATAACTAATAAACGTCTTAAAATAAAAGTCTTAGGAACTGAAAAGTGCTGAACAGGAGCACCCTCTCCTACTGGCAAAATGAGAACAAGTCACCAACCTCACAAAGTGTAAGTCTTAAATAGTAAATCAATCACAGTAGCTACTTTATAACATCAAGGAGGAAAACATACTCTCATTTGAAGCATTTTGATTAATCTATTTAAAAACCCTAAAGTTGGGTATTATAATAAAGTGACAACAACAGTAGAGACTATTTAATAAATGCTGCTAAGTGCCAATCACTTTACATACCTCATTTCAATGAATACTCCAATTAATCTCTATTTCATAAATAAGGAAGCTTACAGAATTTGGCCAGGGTCACAGATCTAGCTAGCTGGTGATGGAGCTGAGCCCTGAGTCTGTGCTCAGGGGCCACCGGCTCCCACTCCTGCCCCACAGACCATGGAGTGAGGCCGGCCGTTCTGAGCAGGGCTCGGGACAGCTTTCTGCCTGGCAGCCGACACGTGTTCCAGAACCCTGCTCCCACACCCAACACTGTCTCTCACAGTCCTACCACACCTCTCTCTTCACAGACATAAAGACTACCTGCGGTTATACTGAGTTGGACAAAAAGCATGTTATGGGAAAAACCATACAAAGTTTTTGGCCAACCCAATATATCAGAACAGAATCTTATTTTATATAGTTTTTATTTTTAAAATACGTGTGTTTTTACTACATACATACATACACATATACAGATATTCTAATAGATTTTATTTTTTAAAGCAGTTTAGGTTCACAGCAAAACTGAGTGGAAGGTACACAGGTTTTCCAGATATGCAATATTTGTTCATAGGACTAGCCTCCCCTTGTCAAAATACATTTTTTTTAAAAGACTATCACTGCAAAAGAGCAAGAGTCGTTTAGATGAGAATCATTTTGCTCTACACAACGCAAGGGAGCTAAAGATGATGGTAACTTGAACAGTCAGCCATTTCCACAGTCAAAAATGGTTCAGATTGCATTGCTGAGAAAGGTACATTCAAAATACTGTTAGGAGAACAGTAAACAGTCATTTACTGTCAAATTTTGAACCTAAAATTGCTACTTTCTTTCTTCTTGCTAAGGTATTACTAGCTGTATGAATATCTGTTTGCATATACAGAGACCAGGAGCCTTGTCTTTTGCACAGGCTCTTGGGAGGAGAACAGGTATAACAACTGGTAGATGGTGCAAAGTCACCCTTTCCTCTGTGGAACTATCGGCATTTCCGACTCAGGAGTCGTTTACTTTTCCTCACTCTCCCACACAGCACCAACAGCAGGGGATTACAAATGATTAGCCTTCACTGCACAACTAATTTCACAAAGTCACTCTAATAAGAACTACAAATACGACTCCTGTATTGACAGCTAAGATATACCCCTGAAAAGTGACCTTGAAAAGCAGATACTATCCCTTCCAGAGATGACAGCACAAGGCAGGACTGAACTCCTGATGAAAAACGTGGTGTCTAATAAATCAGGTCTGAACCAGGAGAGTTGGCTCAGGACACCTGCTAGGGTATAATTCTAAGGCACTATGGTCATTACAGAGTAGAATTTTGTTCTTTGCCCTAAAAAATAGACATAAAAGTAATTTATACAAATTAGATGCAACAATATATGTAACCCTTTAAGTACAGCTCAATTGCTACATAAAATTTTAATCTCTGCATTTAGCATGGTTATTACACACATTCTATGCCCATTTAACATTTATGCTACTCTTCTATAAATTCTGTTACGGTGGGGAAAATTTACACGGTATGAACCTCTTAGAGCAGAACTGGGATAACTTTATGGCAGTACCCCTCTTTTCTCCTGATAACCTTTATTAGGCACTTAAAACTACAAGATCTCTGGTGTGGAATTAGCAGATATAAATTACTATATACATGATAGACAAACAATTAAGATCCTACTCTATAGCAGAGGGAACTATCATCAGTTAACCGGTAATGGAAAAGAAGATGAAAAAGAATAACTGAATCACTTTACTGTATACCTGAAACTGACAGAAGCAAAGAGAGAGGCGATTGTTAAAGGCTTCGGGGTTTCTTTATGGGGTGAGAAAATGTTTCAAAATTGTTAGGGCATGATGGTTATACCTTGTGACTAATGAGTTATGAAACTACTAAAAACCACTGAATTACACATTTTACACAAATGATTGTGTGGTATGTGAATTAAAAAATAATAAAAATAAAAAAGGAGTTAAGTTCTTTGGAAAAAAAAGGCGAGTGGTTATTTATTTTTAAAAGGAGCTGTGTGTGCATACTAAGTCGCTTCAACTGTCTCCAACTCTTTGTGACCACATGGAATGTAGCCCACCAGGCTCCTCAGTGACACCCAAATCAGTGGAGAAGATTTATAGTTGGCAGAGACTGGAAAAGACTCTGATTCTCAAGTTCTATTTGCTTTCTTTGCTCTTTCTTCCCATGATAAGCTCATCAACGCTCTCTGTGGGTTGGCGTGGGGAACAGAGAGAAAAAACAAGAGGGTAACCTAAGTAGGTAGGTCTGGAAGCTGGGAAGGGCCACCATAGTCCTTGGTCCAGATGGAGAGGAAAACAGTACTGAGTTCAATAGGGACTGTCTCTTTTTCCTAACAGTAATAAGTCTCGAAAATACTTAAATCCATAAAAATGCCTTCATAAGTCCTGCCTGAATGGGTTCAAAGTGGCAACACACAACACAAAGCATGTAACATTTTCTTACTGGTCAAAGTCTAAATATGTAAAGTGAATTTACCTTATAGAATTTGATAATATCTTCCTTGGTAAGTGTCTTCAAATAGGCAACTTCTATATTATCTGAAAAAGAAATCAAACAAGAACTTATTAATATTCCCATTTTAAGCAGCCCAGAATATCTAAATGACAATATTCTTCACTCCAACACTCTCAAATATCCATCTTTTTCAGTGATCAACTGCTCCTGCAAGTAATAAGGGAAAAAATTTCAAGCAAAAAGTAAGAGGATACCCTGGCTCTCTATGGGTGAGCTGTTGGTTCCTGGTCTAGTCACTTCAGGTTTTCTGAGCCTCAGTTTCTTCTTCTGGAAATTGGGTATAAAAACCACCTAATTGACAATCACATAATACCAGGATACAGGGCAAATGCTCAGTAATTGGTAGTTACTATTATCATTAACAATGAATCCAACTGCTAGAAAAATTACAGGTAAGGAAACGGAGGCCCCAAAAAGGCAACCTGGCCGAACTCTGGCTTGTCTCTGTCAGAATGAGAACATGACCCAACCCTTCTGACTTCGAGTGTAGCTGAAGTTAATCTCTGCTCTAAGGTAACGGACCCCGAGAAGTAGGAGACTTTGGGGAGTACAGCTCTTTAAATCTGAAAGCACGGACAAATGTGGGGAGATCCTTAAAGGCAGACGTTTGAACCCTGGTGCCTCTAGGACAGCACTTGTCTCAAGAGTATCTGCACATTTTCTGTTTAGAGCTATGAGAAATAGATGCCTACATATCTGCTCAGTCTCAGAGGCATACTGAATAAAGTGAAATCTGATTTACTATTAGAGCACTGTGATGAGATACAGATAGATTCAGCTCTAGTTTTAGAGAGAGAAAGAGAGAAAAAGTTCCTAATAGGAAATTGTTGTTACATTAAATATAAGCCCTTTAGAAGTGCTACCACCTCATCCCAAACCGTCCGGGACATCACCTATGAAATGAATACCACTTTGCAGAATGGCATCAACGCCCTCCAGTGTTTCATTTCCATGCCATGAATGTGGGGGCCCTGATCATGCCTTACCTCTGTCGAAATTGTACTGCTGGGAGATGATCTCCCCCCAGTACTTAGCACACTCTGCAGACAGCTTCTTTGGTTTGTCTAGTCGGCGGATTGCTAATGCTTGGATGTGTTTTTGGAAGCCTCTTCTGTCATGTCCTCTATGGACTTTTCCATGGTAATTAAGAAAGCTTCCACTCTGCTTTCTAGGTAGTGAGGTGGCTTTTCTGACTGGATGATAAACCGTAAGCCCTGTATGCCATTGGCTCGGCGTGGCCCGCTGAAGACGATATAGCCTGAAACACAAACACCAGCCAGTCAGGACCACGGCATCTCAGACATGGGTCACTTTTAATCTTTCAAAAATTATCCTGTCAGAGTAAATACAATCTACTTTAGGGCTTTATATTAATCACTTCTGAAGAAATCAGCAATGAAAATATCTTCAGTGCCTAAGGACAGGGCAGACAAGCTCTCTGAAGAACAGTTGGAGAGCTGGAGGTCACAAACTCCTATTCATTATTCAACATTCCCAAGCGCCTCACTGTCTGTCAGTTAATCCCCTTCAATCCATGTTTAAGTTTTTCTCATCCCTATGAAATGCTGGACTCATTTCATGTCCTAACCACTGACCTAGCTTGGTGTCCTTTCAAATCCAAGTTCCTTATGTGAACTTGCCTTCACTGCATTTCTTGTTAGATAACCTACCCCTGGACTGACTTCACTCAGGGTGCAAATCTTTAAAGACCAAGTAACTGAAGGTCATTTCCCGTTGTGAGCTCCTCTGCTACCTCCCATCTGTATCTTTCCTAAACGCACCTGTGGCTTGCCTCCTCTGCTCTGCCCTGAACCACACCTCACTACCTTCAGCATCACCTTTAGAGTTTGAACACTCTTAGTAGCATTTGCCACACTGTACACAATTATTCCTTATAGGTCTGCATTCCTGATGAGACTGAGTTTCATGAAGCGAAAGACCACCCAAAATTTACCCATTTTTGCAGTCTAGCATCTATCATGGTGGTAGTTTAAAAAAAGACTGTTACTTTAAGAGACTCATCCAAATCCTTTTTCATTGGTTATTCAAAGCACATTACTAGGGCTTGCTCTTTTTGATCAAATTGATCAAATTTTCCAGGATCTCCAAGGCTTTTAACAGTGCCCAAACATTTCCTCAAAGACACTGTGACTTCTAATGTGTACCTTCTATGTGTCCCAGGCTTGGGATACAAAGATGAATAAAAAATACCTGACCTCTTAAGGAACCCAAAGTTCAGTAAAGCTAAGCTTCTTTGGATGGCTTGCTTCCCACCTTGTCACCCGAACAGCCTGCCCTTAGCATCCTTTTCCCCCACCCAAAATGACCTCTATACAGACACGTATGTGAGGTAAACACACGTCATCTCCTTAAGAACTGCTCTACTGTCCAGGAGATAGTAACGGCGTATCTTCTAGAAGTGGAGTCCCCACAGGCATCGTGACGGGGGGCTGTACATGTGGCTGATGTTCTCGAGGACAAAAGCTGGTTCCTCAAGGAGTGAGGCGTCCTGCTGTGCCCCGCTGCCCACTCACCCAGCTGCTCCTTGGTGCGCAGGGTGTTGAAGCAAGGCTCGGAGATGATCTGACAGAAGAGCTCCAGAAACATGTTCTCTGAGGTGCTCTGCATGTCGGTCTGGTAGTATATCTCAATGCCACAGTTGTTGTGGACTTCATTCCTCTGCTGATACACAAACCATCCTCCTAGGAAGTTTCAAGGAGAGAGTGACATGTTCAAAAACTTCTTTAGGGCTTAAACAAACTTACTGTTTGGTTTGTCTGTATGAAATTGTTGAGTTTGGTTGGTGTCTTCTGGCAGTTCCAAAGTGTAATTAATTCATTAAGAATGTGAAACTCAACTTACCCAAGGGAATCCTAATACAGTGCTCTGTACTTGGGAGGCCCTCATAAACATTCAATGACTTTAAAGGGCAAAACACTTGTAAAAGACCCACTTTATGACTAAGTAAATTTTAATGCTAATTGAGATCATAATTAATGAAATCTATAATGCAGTGTACACACTAAATTAGAACTAGCTAATATCTATAAGAAACTCAACAGAAATACAACCTATATTTTAATAACCATGCAAAACAATTTTTTAAACCACTAGTTGTGCCATTATCTACTTAGCACTCAATTCAATATGTTTACCAACACCCACCCTGAAGGTCAACTCACAAATTTATACATATGTGTACAACACGTAGAGATGCCCGAGTCTGACATCTCACTTTAGAGATAAAGAAATTGAGACCCTGAGAAGTGAGCAACTTATCCAAGGACATACAATTGGATGATGGAGAGCTGAGATATGCTCATCAAGTCCTTCATCAAAGTTATAAACAGACGGCCATGCCTTATGATCTGATAACTATCTCATGAGCAGTAAAGGTGACTAAGCAAATACAGTGTTTAGTAATTGCCTGATTACCACGTTCAATGGTTTTTGAATGGCAGTTCCTGATTCTTCCTCTCTGCCATGCTGTAGTGACTGAGGAAGAAACTTAAGTTCAAAATGAGCCATAAGCCGAACTGTGATGACTGGCTATGCAGAATAGTAGCACTGTGCTCAAGGTGTCTTGGAGCATTCAACAAAGAGATCCTGAGGTAATGCTTTAGTGGCTACTCAAGTGAGCCAGACACAGACCCCAGACCCCAGCCCTTAAGAAATGTGCAGCCTACCAAAGGAGATGAAGACGCACTTCACTGCCAGTGAGAGAAGTGCTGAGTAGCTTAGAGGAGGAAGGTTCAGAAAACTTGTGCCAGCAGGTCAGAAGAGGAAGCACTTACTTTTAGAAAAAAGTTTAAGGGAAAAAAACCAATGAGTCTCATCACTGGTCTAATATACTTTCCACTATACAATTCTGAATAACATTGAAAATGATGTTTAATGAGTTCTATATCAAAAGAAACCACTGTTAATGCAAAAGTAACCCAACACTGAAAACTCCCAAATATTATTATCAATTATGTCAATTCCTATGGGCTCCTAATTCGAATTTCCATTTTTAATAAATAAATTCTATTACATGCTTCCCAGTCAATACTTCTTTAGATTTGTGATTTTTTTTTCACTTCTTCACTCCTCTACACTCAATTACCAGTCACTTCCAATATCATTCTTATCAAAATAATTGCCTGCCTCCAACTTCACCTCTTTGACCCTCCTATAATTTTCTTGCAGAATTATCTTCTTTAGTTATAAATTAGTAGAGAATCCCAGCAGATCTTTACCATAAAATTATATTTTATCATCCAAGTGGCTTCAACCCACCTGTAATCACACACAATCTTATGTCAAAGCAGTCCATTCCCAAAGATAGAACATCCCCACTTACTGTCCGGGAGCTGGACTTCTCTGTATCGAACGAGCTGGCTTGGAAGAAGTGGTTTCGTACGAGCATGTTCAATAAGGGTGTCTTCAACCATCTGCATGATTCCTAACGCAGCCTAGAAAGGCAGGTCATGGCACGTTACAAATCCACCAATGTATCTCGATTAGACAGCAGCCCATGCAATATGAAAACAACATCTGTGTGAAATAAACTAACCAACTTTATCAAAGTGGATTTTTAAAACCTTAAGTACATTTGATCCTGCTCAAATAGATAAAAACTGAACTTGCTAATATGCAACAGAGTCAGTAAGGTGGTAGTGAGGAGAGAGAGAGACCCAGACAACCATCGGCACCAGTCTCGATGTTGGAGCGGTATCGCTGATGGAAAGTTGGTCTCAAATGAATGGCCCTCACCACAGATATCTGGGGTTATAGCAAAGTAAAAAAGAGTTAAGCATGAGGCTTTATTCTGAATAAAACTGACAAAGGGAAGAATCCTTTCTCAGCCACATAACAGCACCTGACCTTGGCATATTGTTCTGGAGACAAAATAGTGGCATGGCAGAGAGTATGGGCTCTTGAGACAGACTACCATGGGAGCTCTAAATTCCGTTTAGTTTTCCATGTGCGAAATACTTGGAATGTACTATTTACTTTAATCCTTGTATACAATATACTGATAAAGAAACTGAGCACAGAGAGATTAAGACGCTTTCAGAAGATTACATAACTTGTAACTGGATGAGTCAGGATTTGAATCCGGGCTGATTCCACACTATGTGCTCTTATCTACTATACAGTCCTGCTGTTCTAGAGGAGGGACCATTATCCCCATTTCCTCCAGGGACCGCACAAGGCAGACAACAACAGAGAAGGCAGCCGTGAAAGAGGTCCACAGTTAACCAGGATCATTCAACTCTTCGTATACCCTCCCCTACCTTCCTGCAGAGGGCAGAGAAGGCCGAGTCAACACTAATGTGTATATAGCCACACTGTGGTGGTTAGTCAGTAGTCTTAAATCAATAGGGTAAAATTTCTGTTGCAATGATCTATAAAAGATTACTAAAACCTCAGTCACCCACCTGCTTTGTTATATTTCCATGGAGAAGGGCTTCAATATGTAGCCGTGACAGGAGTTGAGGTATGAAGGCCTTAAGGCGAGGAAGGGTAACATCTGCAAACAGGTGTAAGAAATTGTAATTTCTACCTATGAGGTCTTTTTTGTTAAAAAAACTCTGAGATAACTTGAGACTTACAGAAGAGTTGCAAAACTAGCATAGGGAGTTCCTACGTACCCTTCACCCAGTTTTCTCTAACGTTAACATTTTTCACTACCATAGGATGCTGATCAAATCTAAGAAGTTAACACTGGGACAACACTATTAACTAAAAAATCTACTTTATCTGAATTTCAGTTTTTCCACTAGTAACCCTTTTGAACTGTGGTGTTGGAAAAGACTCTTGAGAGTCCCTTGGACTGCAAGGAGATCCAACCAGTCCATCCTAAAGGAGATCAGTCCTGGGTGTTCATTGGAAGGACTGATGTTGAAGCTGAAACTCCAGTACTTTGACCACCTGATGCGAAGAGCTGACTCACTGGAAAAGATCCTTATGCTGGGAAAGATTGAGGGCAGGAGGAGGAGAAGGGGATGATAGAGGATTAGACGGTTAGATGGCATCACCAACTCAACAGACATGAGTTTGGGTAAACTCTGGGAGTTGGTGATGGACAGGGAGGCCTGGCGTGCTGTGGTTCATGGGGTTGCAAAGAGTCGGACACAACTGAGCGATTGAACTTAACCCTTTTCTGTTCCAGGATTTAATCCACGATCCTACCTTGCATTTAGTTGTCATGAGTCCTTAGTTTCCTCCCATCCTTAACAGTGCCTTGGTCTCTCTTTGTCTTTCACAACCTTAAGATTTTTGAGCAGTACTGCTTGTTTTACAGAAGGCCCTTTATTTGGGCTTTAATAGCTCAATTATTAAATTGGATTTACGTACTCCTATTAAGAACACCTGAGAGGTAATGTGTCTTTCTCACATCGGGGGCACGTGATGCTGACATGCTGTAATACAGATGATGAAAGCACTGATCACCTCATTATGATGTTGTTTGCCAGATGTCTGTCTTATAAGTCCTGAACCTATAAGTCTTTTGGTTGTAATTAAGTAACTAATGTATACTTCTCAAGCAACTAGGAAAAGCCACAGGGAAGCCACCCCACCAATGCCGACTTTTCCCATTATAATTTAAATACTTATTTTGGAGGAAATACTTTGATATCATACAAATATCTTATCCTTATTTAACTTTTATCCACTAATTTGGTGTTAGATGGCATCACCAACACAACGGACATGAGTTTGGGCAAACTCTGGGAGCTGGTGATGGACAGGGAGGCCTGGCGTGCTGCAGTTCATGGGGTCGCAAAGAGTTGGACACGACTGAGTGACTGGACTGAACTGAACTGAACTTCGGTAAAGGAGAGTTGTCCCTTTTCCGTTAGGACACTATGCTAATAAATGCTACAATGGATACTAACACTATTGATTAAAGTTTAAAGACAGACATGGGAAGGGAATTAACAAGTGTTTACTATGTATGTATGTATTTTATAGATGTTATAAACTGTAAATTATATGCTATTATTCCCATTTTAAAGGTGAGAAAACTGGAATTCCTTGGCAGTTCAGTAGTTAGGATTGCATACTCTCATTGCCAAGGGCCCAGGTTCAATCCCTGGTCAGGCCACAAGCTGCACAGTGGCCAAGTGGGGGAAAAAAGTGAAGATACTAAAATCAAGAGAATTTAAATTTCTTGTCCAAAGTCATTAAGCTAGTAAGCTGCAAAACTGCATTTGAATCTTAGCCTAATTCCAAAGTCCATATGTGCTCCCTTCCACTGCACTGTCCTAGAAGGCTTTTCCGCTGGACCCCCTCAGCATTCAGTCTCTTTGCCTCTACAAAAATAACCTGCTTACAGTTATGCTTTGCCACTAGACTAGAGCGCCTTGATCCAAGAAACCCCACCTAACTGACCATTTTTAAATCTCAAGTACCTGCAGTCTGGTACCTGTTGCTAAGCAGGCAGTCAGTAAATGCTGTTTTAGTTAATGAACTTTATAATCTATATGCCTACCCAGTGCCTGAGGCAACCAATAAAACAATGACCTTTAATACTTTGCTCTTGACTTGTCACTGAAGACATCAAAGGCACAGTGATACATAATAAGTAAGGATTTGTCATAAAAGATTATTAAAAATTCAACAGTATTCTTTTTTCTTACTACTGAGCATGTAGGAAGGAAGATTAATTGGTAGCACAATGCTGAGAAGTGGGAAAGAAAAACAACAATAAAGGATGATATCAGTCTACATTCTTTCCAGTAAAACCCTGAAAGTAATTTCATTCCATTGAAGAGACATTCATTAGACACACACTGAGGGCATAATATAAATACTAAATAAAAAGAACGAACGGAAGGCATAATTCACTGCCCTTGAGGAATCTAGGACTTTCAGGCAAAACCTCTGAAAATTAGATTTAAGATTTTAGGAAAAAAGCAACAAAAGATGACTCTTTAGGCTAATTTACATAGTTTCCATTTTTTAACCAAACTGAATAGATCTACAGATGCTGAAGTATTCTTTTTATGGGATAAGGCTTTTAAGCTCAGCCCTTTTTTCCTTTTCTGAAAACGTCAATATTAACAAGGTAAAATCTTGGGTCAAAACACTGTTATTTGCAGAAATCTATGAACAGTAGTAACTAACTGTTGTGGGTCCATGTTGAAAACAGCAAGTGTGGTTAGACTGCCTGAATACAAAAGCCACTTCAAAGGCTACCGCTGTTTTTGTTTAAAAAAAAAAAAAAAGAAAAGAAAGTATACACAGTTGGCTTCTTTAATGGAACTATGTTATTAGAAAGCATAAACAGTAGGTAATAGGATAAACCAAAATGACTTTAGAAAACAATGAAGAAAGCATCAAGCTATAAGTAGAAAGAGTCTCACCATCCAAGGCTTCTTTTAATTCATCTTTAGTCCAGGCCACTTCAGTCATCAGCAAGCGGAGGTAGTACATGGCATGTTGATGAGGCTGTTCAGCTCGGAAATTGTTAAGCGATCGCATATACTAGTGAAGGAAGACAGGGGTCTGTTAATCCCATCCTTTCAAAATCATTTCAAAAAGAGCAGCTATAATCAAACTTCAATTTGCATAAATTGTGTGCTACTGGGATGTGGGATATTGGCTTCTTCCTCCTTTTTGAAGTTATGTGATTAGACAAATGCCCCTCTGATCCTTAAACAGCATGCTTTTCCTTTGTCTAGCCTGCTCCCTTACCCCTAGCATTTGACATGCACTTCACATGTACAACCTTCACTGCGGGACCTCATTCATCTCTCAGAAGCCATCCCCAGTTTTCAGGGCCTCCATCTCTTGGCATCCTTTAATTCTTCACTACAAGGTCATCCCCAAAGCCTAATCAAGAAAAATGGCCGGGTGTGTGTATATATATATACATATATATATATATACACTACTGAATCTTCATTTGAAAATTGATGATAATTTCTCTGGGTGTACAATGAAGGTCATAGTTTGGCTTTTAAAGCAACTATACACCCATATATCCACTACTGGGCCAGCCAGGAGTTGAATTTAAGTGGAAGATACATCAAGCCTAAATAGTCTGCCCTAATGTGACAAAGCTATCATGTCAGGCTGAAGTCCCAGCCTGTAGAATCCAATGGAGGCTGAAATCCTAAAAATCTTCGAGGAGTCCCTGAAAGCCACTAGATCTGCCCCAACTTCCCTTCTGGAAGAAAGTGCCATCCTAGCTCTTAGGCCCTATAGAGAAGGGGGCTACGTGTTCACTAGACTCTAGGCTTTCTTTCTGGGAAAAATACAGGATCTAGCAAAGATAGGATGAGATGACTGATACAGAGTTATGAATGCTTCTTTTCCTCCTTATCTCTTTCTCAAAAATGTTCATACATGGCAATATTACCTGATGAATTAAAAAAATAAAAATAAGTTCAGAAAACTTACCGCCTCTTTGATAATTTCAAATCTTTTTTCATCAATCTCAAAGGTAGCCATTTTCTCAATGATCTTCTTTAGCAAAATTGGCTGCTTGTCATTGTAACCTTTCACCGAGAGCTACAGGAAGAGTTCATGATATTAAAAGTCTAAAAATACCATGAAACAACTTAAATTTGACTTTTAAACATTTAGGAAATCCCCAAACCAGGTGTATCAAAATCAAAATAAAACAAATTTAATGAATTTCCTTTCTCATAAATATAGTTGAACATTTAGGAAGATAACATTAACTTACATCTTTATTTACTAAGACCCAGAAGCATATTTTTGCTTTTCCTAAACAAAAACAATAACAAGAAAACTTACCTGGTGCCAAACTATGGCAGCACACACTGTATCATCAAAATTCAAGTTCTCATTAAATCACATTAATTATAGAAAGTATTTTAAGCTTAATGTTCTAAAAGAATTTCTAAGGAATGGCTGCTGCTGCTGCTAAGTCACTTCAGTCATGTTCGACTCTGTGTGAGCCCATAGAGGGTAGCCCACAAGGCTCCCCCGTCCCTGGGATTCTCCAGGCAAGGACACTGGAGTGGGTTGTCATTTCCTTCTCCAACGCATGACAGTGAAAAGTGAAAGGGAAGTCCCTTAGTCGTGTCCAACTCTTAGCGACCCCTTGGACTGCAGCCCACCAGGCTCCTCCATCCATGGGATTTGCCAGGCAAGAGTACTGCAGTGGGGTGCCATTGCCTGTCCCTAAGGAGTGGCAGGCTTAAGGTTTTTATAGGTGTGTTAAGAAGGTAAACATCATAGGGGAATGTTATCTAGCAAACTATTAGATATGCCCCCAAAGTGTTTATATTTAAATATTTTAAAAAATCATCTTTTAAGAAATCAGGCAGTCCCAATTTTGTATTATGTGGCATTTTGCCACTTTTCCTCTTCTGAGCTGCCCAATAAGGATCCATATGTCATACCACTTGCTTGTTTAATGAGTTCTGCTGATGTACCAAAAGCCAGTGGCAAAACAGATGTGAAGTAAGGATACTCTTGTATTACCACTTGGATTTTGCTTGAGAACAATTTAATAGTCTCTGAAACCGTAACATTTTGAAAAGCAGGAAAAGCCTATTTTTACTGTTATGTTGCCACATAGTGGCACCCACAGCAGTAGAGAATACGCCTCAACTAGACTATCTCTGGAAGTCTCTGCCTGATGAAAACTGATAGGCAAGAACCTACGCAAGAGTGACGGCCACTGACCATGGAGAGCACGTCACGCGCTGTGGGAACTACACTGACAACCAGCAGGAAGCCCGTTTTGTCACAAATTAAAGTGATTAACTGAATGGTAATATGCTACTAAAAGTCAACAGTAAAAAATAAGCCATAGATTACTTTCCTATTTGAATTTTACTTTGTTCTCTGGGCTCCAAATTTCCCTGGTCTCTGAGAATGGTTAAGTTACATACATTCTTATACATTAGACAGAAACTACCAGAAAAATTACTTGTGTGAAGAAAAAAAAGTCACTGCAAATAAAATTTTAAAAACCTAAGATCTTTTGTATAGAATTAGAGCACACAGCACATGCTCTCATTTTAGTTTTTATGGAAACATACATTTTCAAGACAAGTGAAGATGAATGTGTGCCAGAAGAAGGTTGTTAATTTGGAAATGAGGTGTAAGTTTGGAAACCTATGAGAAATGATTTCAAAAGAAAGGATCTAGTTATTTCTTGTGATGCATTTAATAATCCTTATTTTAAGACACATTTAAAAGCAGTTAATGCTACAAAATAAGTTAAATAAAAATGTCAGATGTGTTTGAACACGGGAACTTACTACTACTTTCAACAGAAAAAAAACAACAAAGAAGCAAGCTTATAAGTAAAACTGGGCACCACAACAGCAACTACAGGTATCTTTCACTTACAGATGCTAATATATTCAAATACATGTGAAGAACAACATGCTTTCAGGATTAATATGTTAAATGTTTCAAGCAGAAGAATATGCAAATAAATGTAGCACACATACATGTTCACAAAACGCACTAAACTCTACTAAATCGTTTGTTAGTGGAACTAATACTAACTTGAGTTCTCCAATCATTAAAAAGGTGCAAGGAAAAAACCATCAATCTTCTTGGTTTAAATGCAGAAGTTAATAGTTTTCCCAAGCTCAACATAATGCTTAAACGGTGTGACGCCTTTTCTTTGGTTGTCATTTTACTTACAAGTATTGCATTCATTCCTGATGCAATGCCATAGCTCAAACCTGAGAGGCGTGCTGCATATGTATACTCTTTTAAATCATCCTTCAATAACCTGATAAACAGGTATGTCATGTTGCAATGGAGAGGATCAGCATAAATGTAGCGACTAACAAAAAGAAAAACAAAAGAAATGCTTTGATACCTCAAGCAGTGGCATGGTAATGAAGAAACATGACCGAAGAGTATGAATATGCAGCCTCGTGATTGGAATCTCTAGGGAAATAGTATAAGCCAACCTTCTGTTTTACAATGGCAGGAAGACTTCATTCCCTACCGTCAAAGACCAAGACTTCAGATACAGAATGGGTGAGATCTAAACCTAAGTCAGGGTCCAATTTTGTTTCGAGGAGAAAAATATGATGATCTGATGAAAGATGTTAAAAAAAAAAAATCAAGGAAAATTTGCATAATATGAATGGTATATTGCTGAATACTTAAAGAGCTAACTTAAAAATTAAATGATAAGAAAATATGATTAGCCACAAAGATTTTTTAAAAAGAAATTAAACTCATACCCTCAATCAAAAATGCTTCCATCAAATCAATATAAAAAATGTTGATGAGTGGAAGGCTCTAAGACGTGGGTACTTACATACATCCCATAGATGGTATTTTGGAGGTCATAGCTCAAGCCTGCTAGCTCTGCTGCATATGCATACTCGTTGAGTGAGTCTTTGAGGAGCTCAAGGTACAAATAGGCCATGTTACAGTGCAAGGGGTCCACATAAGCAAATGGGCTGGAAGAAAATGTTGACAGTAAAATAGCTGATTTATTACTTCCCAATGTGATACGGCCTTTCGAGATGGATCAAGGAACTGAACACTGGTTAAAATAACTTCCTGAAGATACACTTTGAATTCTTGAATCTCTCTCTTCTCATGAGTAAAAACAACAACAACAACAAGATGTCTAACAAAGAAGCTTGAAATACGCCATGTGTACTGGTAGTAGTGAAGAGGGAAAAGGAATTATTACTCCAGATGCCGTGGTAGAACTGACAAGTTAGAAACACCGGGTAGGTGAGGAGTAGCAACAGGACAAAGTGCATGTCTACATTTAGGCTGGTAGGAAAAGGCATGGCCGACAGAGCTGACTGACACAGCATCTGCACATCCTCTTCCTCCTCCAAGCAAGCCATACATACCCACGGCGGACAGAAGGATGAGACTGAGAACTTTGCGCTATGATTACATAAACTTCAAAGAGACAAAGTGAGACTTGAAAGAGAAAAATTGACACCTGTGAAAATGTTAGCGTATCTCTGAGTTTCCACCTAAACCAACAGACTAGAACACTGTCAGTAAAGGCATAGATAATATCCATCATATAACTGCAGCCAGAACCAGGAAAAAAATATTAACATAGGAAATTTTAAAAATATAAAACAGGGAAATTTTTAAGTGAGAAACATCAACAAGAGAGAGGAAACAATCACAGAGTACAAGACTGCAGAGATCACCTAATTTTAAACCTTCATTTCTCACATAAGAAAGATCATTTTCCTCATGTCACCTGGGCTGGTAGCAGGAGAGTTAGGATTTGGATTTAAGTCAAACAGCCTATTCATTTGACTATGCGACACTGCTTACCTTTATGACAAGCAAATAAAAGATTCCTTCATTCAACAAACATGTACTACATTCTTGCTACAATATTACACACTCCTCTAGGTACTGGGAATAAAGAAGGAACAAGTCAGGCAGAGTTCCTGACCTCACAGAGTTTAGAGTCTAGTTGGAGGAGACAAATAACACATTTAAATATGATACATCAGGTGGTCATGGTGTTATGGGGAAAAATTATGCAGGAGTGATAGGTAGGACAGGAAGATTACTAATTTCTATAAAATTGCTAATCAAGGCCTCTATGATAAGGTGACATCTGTGCCTGAGAAGCAAAGGAGCAAGCTCTGGGATATCTCAATGGAGAACTTTCCAGTCTGAGGAAACAGCCAGTGCAAAGGACCTGAGGCAGCCTCTTGGCTTAGTTTGTCTGGCAGCAAATTATAAGTTTCATTTTATTCACAGTGCAGTAAATATAACCAACGCACCGAGAGCAAAGCAACAATTTTATCAAAAGCTGATAATGAAGTAAAAACAGGGGTAAAATGCTTAGCCCCTGAGAAATTAATATCAAAGAGAAAATCCTAAAGCTATACAAACATTTTCCACCCGGCAAATCTAAATAGTACCCTGTCATTTCATTTTTTAAGTATTTATTATACACAATGACAGATTTCCTTCTTTAGGTAAATAGCAGTTCAGAAACCTTACTGGCACACACAACTCACAAAAGCAAAAGCACCACAACAAGAGAGGATCCTCAAGAGGGCTTGTCCCCACTGCCACTCAGGTAGAAGTGAAAAGCCAGACAAAGCCAGATCTGGGAGTTCAAAGCCATAGGGCTAAAGCTCAGAACACAACTCCAAGAAGTGTTCTGAAACACCAGCCTTGCTGGTGAACTGGAGAGAGTCCTAAACGAACTTTTAAAGGAGAACATGATTCAAGCGAAACGCTTAAATCTTAGTTCACTTGTTAACTTATAACATATTATTTTGTAATAATTATTTTATTATTTTGTTATGTGCTTAAATATAGATCACAGAGCTTTAAAAACTATATGCATGCATGATACTATCCTACTTCTGAAAAGATTAAAAGGATATATACAAACAGAAAATTTCTATAAGAATGTACAAGAAACTTAACAGTGTTTACCTCTAGAGGGACCAGAACACCAAAGTGGATTGGTGGGAAGCAGACATTTTTAATTCTGAGAGCTATGCTGGAAGTTTAGAGAATGTGAAAATGTCAAATGGTCTCTCAAAAGATATTCTGAAGCCAAACCACAGAAGCCAAATGGCAAAGTGCGGCAAGCTGCTTAGAATGTAAAAAATATCACTTTTAACTATCAAAAACTAAAACCAGCTTTGTATATTTTCTGCCAATAGTAAGCCATAATCACGAAGTCCAGGCTTGATATTAAAAAAAAAAGCAACAATCTCTGTGTAGCTCTAGACAGTCTATGAATCTCCTGCTGCAAGTAAACAATGCTGCTGTCTCTACAATCTCAACAAACTTGTGGGTGAACTACTAACATTCTACTTAGAGACTCTTTTTCCCTCTTCTGAAACATGTAAAACACATCTCAGCTTTAATTTTGTGCCAAGCAAATCAAACAAAAATTAATGAAAAAGTTGATCATCATAGTGAACATTATTAGATGATGATAGGGTTAAAAAAAATGAAATAAACACAGACCACTGAATTTTAGAAATATAAAATTACAGAGTACAGACTCAGAGTAAAATTGAATGATAACATTATCACACAAATAAAGAAGACAGAGATGAACTAAAGATTTATACTGAGGAATCACTGCAACAGTAGCATTCATAAATTTTACTAAACATCTTCTACCAAGTCAGAAATAGAGAACTCAGTATCTAAGGGTCCAGACAAAGGATTGGAAAGGACTCAAGATCATTTAATAACTACTCTTTTTTCTGGGCAAGCTCAAGGAATACAAAACCAAAACCATAACAAAAAACCACCCTGGATTATTTCATTTTTTTTCAGTGAACTTCTGGTGAATCTACAGCCTTCCCAGATTCAAAATCATCAAGGTTAGGAAGATCCTCTTAATAGCTAACATAAATAATTTCAGTTGAAGAGTGTACTCCTCAAAGGAAAGGAAGAATTAACGACCTTGGCTCCTAAAATACCATTTAACAGAAGATGCAGCCTTTCCTGGTCTATGCTAAATAATTCTAAGTCCTTTTATTTCCAGACATAGGTACTTAAGGAAGAAAAGAAAACTTTTAGAAATGTTGATTTTTATAGGAAGCTTTGTAGCTAGTTTCATTTTACATACCTGAAAAATTCAAAGTTCAGACAGGCCTTGGGCAAGAAAAACTTATCATCTTGCTTGAACCAGAGTTTGCTCATAGCTGTATCTGTGATGGAAACACAATATATTTAGGGAAATTTAGGCACATTTGACAAAAATCTTCAATCAAATCTCTCTTCAAGAGGAGGAAGACAGAGGCAACAGCTGAGTTTTGTTCTGGAAAGGCTACTGTCCCATGGCTCTGAAGCACTCTCCAAGAGACAGCAGATGGGAAGCTGGAGAGATGACTGGTAACTCTAGCAGCTGAGAGAAATCACCTCTTATCTCACCCTGGGTCAAAGAGATGGGGACCCAGCGGAGGAAGAGACAGACGAGAAACCAACACCAACTATCCTGTCCCTATCTTTCTCAATGCTAGGAGGCAGATGCAGGAGTCCTTGGGGGTAGGTATGAGGCAGCCAGGCTCCAAGGTGGGCCACATGGATCCCAGGAATTCACACCCTTGGGTGGTCCTCTCTCCTGCACTAGACCAGGGTTGGTCTCTGTCTGACCAACAGAAAATGGCAGATGTGATGGTATGACACTTCTGAGATTAGATTATAAAAGACTGCGGCTTCCATCTGGATCACTCATTTTCCCTCCTGGATCTCACATTTTAGGGGAAGCCAGTGCTGTGTCAAGCAACTCTAGGGAGAAGCCCATGCAGTGAAGAACTAAGATCTTCCCCAAATCACACAACTGAACTTGGAAGAGACTTCTCCAGCCCTAGTTGGGCCTTCAGTCGACCAAAGCTCCATCCAACAGCTTGACTGTCTCTCTCATGGGAGACCCTGAGCCAGAACTACCTAACAGAGCTACTTTCAGATTCCTGTCCCTTGGAAGCTGCATGAGAAAAAATAAATGTTTGTGGTTTTAAGCTGCTGAATGTTAGAGAAATCTGTTACACAGCAATGGATAACTAATACAGCCAAGGATGAATAAATAAGACACTCCCTCGACTCTCCACTCACTCATTCATACCAAATTACATAAAGTCTTAGAGTTCACTTGAAACTAACTTGACACTCTGAAAAGAGACATAAATGGTTTAGTGTTCTCCTTACTTTATGCTAAGATGGCCTATTTAAAACACAAAAAAAATTAGGAAAATAAATAAGCTTTCTTTTTGAATAACCCAATCTTTAACTCATTAAAATGTAATTTTTAGAAGAAAAGTGACTATCTCACTAATAATCTAGTTACTTGAGATAAATTTCATAGTCCTAAACACTAACTCTTGTCTCAGTGACTTAATGTTAGGTCTTTTGGAGGGAAAGAAAGATGTTTGTCTATGGAAGTAGTTTATAAACAGTTAGTTTTAAAGTTTAGGAAAGAGGATGTGCCATAATAATTTGATCCATTTTCCCACACAATCTACCCACGGTGTGAAATAATGACATAACAAGAACATTTGGAGAAAGAAAACTCCCTTCTCAATCATTCATCCCACGGACTTATAACTCCACTAACTTCATACAGCCACTCTTTCAAAATGAGAAAGAATTGTTTATAAGGGCAGGAAATCCAACAGCTTTCCCTGGATATGCTCTCTTCCAGGCTTTAGAGATTCTTTCTTATCTTTAACTTTCATGATGCAGCATAAGTCTACTTCCTTATTGGGTCTTCACTGAACACGGAAAAAAGGCTTTCAACATTGAATTGTCTCTTTCAACAGATGAATTAGTCCAGACTTACTACTTTATTTTCTGCAAAGCAAAAAATTCCCTAGAGTCTATGCTATACAGCAGTTTTGTTTGTTTTGACATTTCTAGCCTTTTAATATTTTTTTAGTTATTATCTCTGCAACTCTTCTGTCATCTCTGGGGTGGGAGCCCCCTAAATCAATATGGTTCCAAATGTAAGAAACCATCTCTCTAGTCCCCTCTAAGTAATAGGTCTGTCCCCTAACTTTAATATCACTGATTCTAACATATATTACCTTAATAAGAGAAGGGTATGGTGCTGCTTCTTTTTCTAATGATAAAATTTCAAAATTTGTAGGAATAAATTCATTCTTCGTTGGAAGCTTAAATTTCCCGTTCAGATCAGCATTTTGCCATTTCTGGATGAAGAGTGAAAAAATACACAAACAAAAGTGATTAGAATCTGATTTAAGGGTTTAAAACACTCACTTTGCTTAATATCCAGGCAAACAATAAGGGAATAAATGTCAGCGTTGTTTGCCACCCTATATAGAGGCTACTTCCAAAATCTAGCAATGACTTTTCATGAAACTTGAGTTGGAATCTCTGGAACTAATCAAGGTTTTACACTTACCTATCTATTTTTCTTCTTTATATATCTCTAAAATGATCAGAAAGCATGAAGGAACAATTGGAGACTACGGAACACGGAGGCTAACGAATGAAGATCACATCTGCTCTAGCTCTTTAGAAAATTGGAGAATTTAGAGAATAACCTGCACAGAGACATACTTCCACAACTGCCAGACAACAGGTGGTTTAGTCTGAGAGTTAAACTTTCAGCTATACTAAGTTACTTGCACGTATGGCTTGAAAACTAGGTTAAACAGGGTTTCTTTCACTTCACTTCTGAAGCCTGGCCAACTCCTCTCCCAGATGACCATGTGAATTTCCAAGTGGACCAGTATTTCAAGCTTAGGGTTAACGACAAAGCTGAGATTTAAGTCAGCTTAACTGTAGAATAGGACTGATCCAACCTGCAGGCTAAGTCTGTTCCATGGGCTACTTCCAAAAGCTAACTGAGACTGATCAGGCCACAACTGATGAATTCTGACTTGTAAGACTTATTATTATTAAAAAAAAAAGCAACCAACTGCCAGTGCTTCTGGGTTCAGTAATCTGGTCTCCAGCTGGTGTTGCATAGCTGTGCAGCTCTTGCAGTTCTGTTTTGCTTCCTGTATCTGTATCTTTTGGCACTGGGATGGTGGGGAAGTTGATCACATTATTTATTAGTAGCAACTTAAGTTTCCAGAATGGCTAAATCATAGGGAGTGGTAAGCACTCAGCAAGTAATTTCACCGCTGAGCTTCCAGATCAATTTGTTTTAATTTCCATTTGGGGCACGTTTGTCATGGTCAGAATTTGGTGAACAGGGGTTTTCTCTTGTTCTGGGGTTAGTTCACACCCAGCACTAACCCACGGGAGATCAGCTACCCTCACAGCTTAGTAAGATGCACATTTTCACTCATTTCCTCCTGTGCTGTGACTATGTCAGAGAAATATCAGTAACAACTTTCTTTCTTATTCTTTTTTCTATTTCGTCATTACACTGCTATCTTTAAGAAAAGGCTATTGTTAAAGTTTACCTAGTATTTAGTTAGAGCAAGGCCTTCTGATGTCTTCCCATGAATAAAGGACACAATCTCAAAGCTACATATCCAATGAAAACCAAAAAAGAAAAAGTACTAGACAAGTAGATAAGACTCACAGACAAAATCCTGACTCCTAAAGTGTAACACCAGCAACATACTGTTTACTACACATACCTGTTTTGAAACAAACTGTGATGATCCTATGTTGATGAAAAGAGCAATAATACAATATGAGGCATAAAATATAGCCCCTCCTAAGGTGAAGACAGCATGAATCCCAGAAACTGCTCCCCATGTGTGTTCAGAGCAAGGTCATGAGTTCTCCGAAACCCTTGCACCCGTCTTTCAGGGTCCCTGTTTCCATCTCTTCCTGCCTGTCTTGGTGCCTGTGCCTCCCTTTGCACGCCAATGATCTTTGACTGCATGAGGCTGAAGTCTGTCTGACAGCCCCGCTGGCCTGACAGACATCTGAGAAGATGTCACTTCTTCATGTAAATTCTATGCTCCAGCTCTACCTCCCTGTTTACTCATCTTGGGAGGGTACAGACAGTGCTGGGCTACAACTCTCCACACTATGGGCCGGGAACTGGTTGATCCAGGGAACTCATGTTCTTGTGTGTCCCTCATACATCGGGCTTCTTCACAGATGGGTTAACCCTACCTTAATGACTTCGTCTGGAATAGCTTCTTGTTTGTACTGGGTTCCGTACCACTCTTCTGTGCGATCAGTTTTTCCTTCAAAAGATTTGGAAACTATTGCAACCCTAGAAAGAGATGAAAAAAAAATCTATAAGTTCATGTTGTATATATAAATTTATAGAATCTGACTCATGAAAATATGAATAAATGTCCAAGAATGTAAGACCAAGTAAGTTCTGTGAGGCTTAGGTGAAATGGCTATGTATGTACAGCAGTCTCTGATCAAGGTTTCTGTTACCCTTTGATTATAGCCCAGCATTTTGGGTGTGAAAAACTGCTTGTAAAGAAGATTCTTGTTATGAATGCTATTGATTAGAATCTTAAAAGAAGAGAGTAGCTAGGGAAAAAAAACCAAACACGTAACAAAGGTCAGTTGAAAAATAGTCTTTGAAAAAGCACAACAAAGTACTCCTTCCTAGGAACAGCTCAGGCCCAAGGTTACAGAAATGGCTAAGAAAACTTGTTGGCTCATTCAGAGAACCAAAAAAACTAAAAACAGTCTTTCATTGTAACTTGCTAATTTGTACTCTGTTTTGTTTTTTTTTCTGCCTGACACTACCATCAATTAACTGTTTGTATTATATTCACCCTGGCCTTCCTGCTGCCAGGGGAGATGGGGACAGGACCAAGAAAAATATTTCTTTCTCTGATGGGCTAGTAGGAACTTCACAGAAGAGAAATGAGAAGGGGAAAAAAACAGTTTAGGGAGGGAAGGCAGAGGTAAAATGTCAGAAGATCATAAGCAAAGGAGCCGAAGAAGCTCTGTACCAGTGGGGCGCCTGTCCTAGGGAAGATTGCTTGTTGTTAATTATCAAAGTTAGAATCATTTCACTCTGACTAGCTGGCTCA
>SJYC01042111.1:0-42852 GCA_006408675.1 Madoqua kirkii | reverse complement strand
CAACTAGGTGTTGTGTCTGGATATGTAGTAAGATTCCTGTTCTTTTAAACTGTGTCTTGTAACATGGAGTTCGACAGTTTGGAAGCTACATTAACTAGATTTACTGACCAATAGGGATTTGGTTTCAATTCTCCCAATGGAAGGCATTTGTGTGAGATTTGGAAGTGGACAATATAGAGAAGCCATTATCTCCAGGTGCAGCTGGGCAGCTGCAGATGGCAGGCAGGGGGTTTTGCCAGTGGCTTTCAAGTGTCCTTCTGCAGTGCTCTAGGCAGCGTGTATCACTGATGGGGGGTTATTTAGGTTCTTCTATTTTCGGATTGTTTGATGCTCTTTTTAGCTTCCTCGACTTTGCAATAATTGTGTAAGACCAAAATTCCCTGTATTATATCTTTTCTTGCTTAAAATGCCAACCAATAGTTTCTATTTTTTCTGACCAAATCCTGACTGATTCATATACTGTATCTTTATTCCTGTATTTGCCCAGTGGCTTCTATGAAGACTTTAAAAGACCATGTAAGGTGAACACTGGAAATTAGTTCCAGCTGCTGCATAACACAGGGACCTCAGTTCAGTGCTCTGTGATGACCTAGAATGGTAGGAGGGGGATGACTTGGAGGGAGGCTCAAGAAGGAGGGGATATATATATATATATATATATATATATATGTAGCTGACTCACTTGGTTGTACAGCAGAAACTAACACAACATTGTAAAATAATTATCTTCCAATTAAAAAAAAAACAAGAAAATATCTTTCCAAACATATTTAAAAATGCATGCCTAAATAAGTGTTTACCTGCAGCATTATCCTACAATACAAAGATAGCCCATAAATGGTATATTTACATGTGCTGCGTATTGTGAAATATAGCTTAAGTCATTCGGCTATAAGCGAAACAAAATAGATTTAATTGGTCTGCTTGAATTTCAGCCAACTCCTATTTATTATGTCGATATCCCAAAATGTTACCCTGCTGGTGTTTCTGCCAGTTTAGCTTATTGTGAGTTTGCCAACATAAATGGGAATAGAGCAGCAGGTTTCACTGTGTGAAAACTATGACAGATCCAAACACATGGCTTTGAAAACATTCTTATTTTAAATTTATTTTTATCTAACTTGAAGTACATTTTCTTTTGTATCACAAAAGGGAAAGGAAATGAGAGGGATAGTTAATTTCAGCAGAGAAGATTATATATATATACATACATATATTAGTTGCATGAGCTGACTCTCCTTCACAACTTTTAGTCAAACTGCCTGGAAAAACTTTGTATTTCTAATGGTGTGTCAGGGCTTTTTGAGTGACACCCTGCAGATTTAAAAGAAAGGAAAAACTATTTCCAGGATAGAAATCAAATATCTCAACATGGAGTAGATTCATTACAGAAACTTTTTTAAAAATAGTGTTTTATTAAATAATTTTATAATTTTTATAAAATAAGTGTTTTATTAAAACACTATTTTTAAAAAAGTTTCCATAATGAATCCACTCCATGTTGAGATAATATATTCATTTTAAACACCTGCCAAATTGAACATGTATACTATTAGGTAAGAAACGAATCGCCAGTCTATGTTCAATACAGGATACAGGATGCTTGGAGTTGGTGCACGGGGATGATCCAGAGAGATGATATGGTGTGGGAGGTGGGAGGGGGGGTTCAGGATTGGGAACTCACGTACACCCGTGGCTGATTCATGTTAATGTATGGCAAAACCAATACAGTATTGTAAAGCAAAATAAAGTAAAAATAAAAATTAAAAATTAAATAAACCACTGCCAAGTAATTTATAATCAATTCAGTATATTTCTAAAAATTTTTTTTCCAAAACAGATATTTGTTTTTAAAAAAAAAAGAGGAAAGGGAATGTTGAAGATTCTCAAAAGACTTTAAAGGAAAAAGCCCAAGCTCCTTGGCATAGCCCTCCCTTCCAGGCCATCACTCCCCCCACCAGTGCACCATCACCCATGGACTGCCTCACATCACAGCACTTCCATGTGGGGCCATTTGCTGCTCTTGGAACCAGTACTTTCAAATCCTGCTTGAGCAATCCTTGGATCTGAATCCCGTTAGCCATCTGTAAATCTTTAGTTGGTTTATATGTGTCTTTTCAACAGGATTGAGTTCAGTAAGTGTAGTGATTCTTTTATTCATTTGCATATTAATGGTGCTTAGCAAATATAGCTAGCTATGCTATGCTATGCTAAGTCGCTTGGACTCTGTGCGACCCCAGAGATGGCAGCTCACTAGGCTCCTCTGTCCCTGGGATTCTCCAGGCAAGAACACTGGAGTGGGTTGCCACTTCCTTCTCCAATGCATAAAAAGTGAAAAGTGAAAGTGATGTCGCTCAGTCATGCCTGACTCTTAGTGACCCCATGGACTGCAGCCTACCAGGCTCCTCCATCCATGGGATTTTCCAGGCAAGAGTGCTGGAGTGGGGTGCCGTTGCCAATAAATAGCAGTTACCAATAAGTGGCTAATATGTGAAATGAGTGGATGGAGGAATAAATCATAGGATTTTAGATTTGGAAGAAATATTCCAGGCTCCTCCATCCATGGGATTTTCCAGGCAAGAGTGCTGGAGTGGGGTGCCGTTGCCAATAAATAGCAGTTACCAGTAAGTGGCTAATATGTGAAATGAGTGGATGGAGGAATAAATCATAGGATTTTAGATTTGGAAGAAATATAAGGGATTTTGCTGTCCAAATTTCATCTTTCACAAAAGGAAAATGAGACTCAATGAGGCTATGGTTTGGTCGAATTTGCACAGAATTTAGAATAGTAGAGCTGCTAATCCTAGAACACGGTTATCTCAGTTTTCCATTTAGAGGCCTTTCTATCCTTTCATTCCCAGCTAATCTGGAATTTGGTTGGAGGGACTGTTGTTCGTTTTCTAAATATTTGTGCTCTGATACTCTTAATATCCTTGGGGACATCATTCACAGTTTAAAAATGATTGGAGGAAAGTACCAGTAACTTCAGGCATTCAAACAGCTACAGAAGCACCTGGCCCTTCAGCTGCCTCTCTGTTTACTATTTTTGCTACATGTTAACATCCTGCTACATGCTGTAGTAGCGCCACTGTGGCAATTCTATAATACTTCTGCCATGGGTATAGATATTCTATATCTGTATTTGATTTTTTTATTTAATAAAAAAGTAGGAGTAGGAGTTTAAGCCCTCTTTCAGAGAGAGAGATAAAATATCTATCTACCTAAAATTTCCACCGAGAAAATGAGGACATATTTTTATTATCTTCCTAGTATTTCTTGAAGAGTGAAATATTAAATTGTGATGAAGTCTAATTTTTCATTTTTGAAAATTGTATGGTTAATGCATGCTGTGTCTCTAAGAATCCTGTCTACTCCCCAGATCATGAAGATATTATTTGATGTTTGCTTTGAGAAATTTTATAGATTTTGCTTCAAAGTTTAAGGCTATTTTCAATAAAGGCTTCCCTGGTGGCTCAGAGGTTAAAGCATCTGCCTCCAATGCAGGAGACCCGGGTTCGATCCCTGGGTTGGGAAGATCCCCTGGAGAAGGAAATGGCAATCCACTCCAGTATTCTTGCCTGGAGAATCCCATGGACAGAGAAGCCTAGTAGGTTACAGTCCACGGGGCTGCAAAGAGTCGGACACGACTGAGCGACTTTACCTCACCTCAATGGTGTGAGGTAGGACTTAATTGCTATTTCATTTCTTCATCTAAATGCTGCAACATTATTTATTGGAAAGACTTTAATTCCCCATTAGTAGGTTTGACATTATTCCTGAAAGTCAGTTCAGTAAACACAGACTGGTCTGTTTCTAGACTCCCTGTTTTGTGCTGTTGATCTATTTGTCTACCGTCTTACTAAACTCTTCCTGTCTTGATTCTTGTAGCTTTATGGTGAGTCTTTAAATCAAGTGGGCATAAGTCTTGCAATTGTGTTTTTCTCTTTCGAGATAAGTTTTTGCTATTCTAGGTCCTTTTCATTTCCAAATAAATGTTAGAATCTACTTGACATATTGTACCGTGTAATTCATTGAATCTATAGATCAATGTCAAAAGATACGAAAACAATATTTTTGTCTAACTTACAAACATGATTTGATATGCTCCTTTATTTAAATCTTTTCTCTCAGTGGTGTTTTATTTTCATGAAGAAATTATGCATTTTTTTGCAGACTGATTCCTAAAAATAGGCATATCTTTCGAGATATTGTGGGTTTGGTTTCAGACCATCACAAGACAGCAAACATTGTGGTAAAACAAGTCACACAAATGTTTTGCTTTCCTAGCACATATAATGGTTATGTTTACACTCTACTGAATTCTATTCAATATGCAGTTCAGTTCAGCCACTCAGTCGTGTCTGACTCTTTGCGACCACATGGACTACAGCACGCCAGGCTTCCCTGTCCATCACCTACTCCCGGAGTTCACTCAGACTCATGTCTATTGAGTCGGTGATGCTACCCAACCACCACATCCACGGTTGTCCCCTTCTCCTCCCACCTTCAATCTTTCCCAGCACCAGGGTCTTTTCAAATGTGTCAGTTCTTTGCATCAGGTGGCCAAAGTTTTGGAGTTTCAGCTTCAGCATCAGTCCTTCCAATGAATGTTCAGGACAAATTTCCTTTAGGATTGACTGTTTGGATCTCCTTGCAGTCCAAGAGACTCTCAAGATTATTTTCCAACCCCAACACTTCAAAAGCATAAGTTCTTTGGTGCTCAGCTTTCTTTATAGTGCAACACTCACATCTGTACATGACTACTGGAAAAACAATAGCTTTGATAGATGGACCTTTGTTGGTAAAGCAATGTCTCTGCTTTTTTAATATGCTGTCTAGATTGGTCATAGACTCTTGCTTCCAAGGAGCAAGCGTCTTTTAATTTCATGGTTGTAGTCACCATCTGCAGTGATTTTGGAGCCAGAGAAAATAAAGTCTCTCACTGTTTCCATTGTTTCCCCATCTATTTGCCATGAAGTGATGGGATGAGATACCATTATCTTTGTTTTAAGAATGTTGAATTTTAAGACAGATTTTTCACTCTCCTCTTTCACTTTCATCAAGAGATCTTTCAGCTTTTCTTTGCTTTCTGCCATAAGGGTGATGTCATCTGCATATCTGAGGTTATTGATATTTCTCCCAGCAATCTTGACTCTAGCTTGTGCTTCATCCAGTCCAGCATATGCAGTAGCATATGTCTAAAATATATGCAGTAACGTATGTCTTAAAAAAAATGGTAATCGGTAATACCATGACTTAAAACAGTGTTGGAAAAGTGGCTCAAATACACTTGCATGACGTGTGTGTGCTTAATTGCTAAGTCATGTCCGACTCTTTATGACTCCAAGCACTATAGCTGGCCAGGCTCCTCTGTCCATGGAATTTTCCAGGCAAGAATACTAGAGTAGGTTGCCATTTCCTACTCTAGGGGATCTTCTTGACTCAAAGATCAAACCCGAGTCTCTTGCATCTCCTGCATTGGCAGGAAGATTCTTTACCACCAGGCCACCTGGGAAGCCCACAACCTTCAACTTGTAAAAAATGTAGTACATAGAAAGCTCAATAAAGCGAAGCACAATCAAATAAGGTATTCTTTTTTTTTTTTGAACATAGACTAGTGCTTCATTTCTTATATAACTGTATACATGTTTCAGAGCCAGTCTCCCCAATCATCCCACCCTCTCCCTCTCCCTCAGAAGCCAAAAGTCCGTTCTATACCTCTGTGTCTCTTATGTTGTCTCACTTACAGGGCCATCATACTCTCTTTCTAAAGTATTCTTGTATTATATTTTTGTTGCTATATTTTTAAATTGATGAGGCAAAATTCCACTACTTTATTTCAAGATTTATAAGTCCCACTTGCATTCAGACAAATTATAGAAAAGAAATTTATTTGCTGGACAGTTTTTAAATCTTGGAATGTAATTGTACAGTGATGTAACTATTGCAAAATGGTAGTAACTATCATTATGAAACAATGTTTATTGATCCATCCTAGCTCATCAAAAAATTTACATTGTTAGTAAGGATAAGTCATATGCAATAAATAAATCTGCAGTAATGTTTGAAATGCCTCTTTACTCTCTAGCTTAATTTAGCTTTCCAAATTAACCATTGGATGTTGCACTTTGAAGTGCCTTTAATGGATAAGTGTACACTGTTTAGAGATGTCAACCATAATGTAGAGATGTCAACAAGGACTGGTGGTGACAACTGAGGTTGTAGGTTAGTACATAAGCCTACAGTTAACATTATGACTTCTGTCTAAGTGGATTAACTAAGTAGAGCTGTGAGATCTGCAAAATAAACTAGAAGAGACCAACAGAACAAAGGCAGCATGAGGCTAGCCACTGTGAGCTTGTTAGGCATCTTTGCATTTCAGCAAGGGTAGGCAAGTTAAAATTGCTGATCATTTCCCTTATTTACTCAAAACAACAATAAGTTTCTATTCCCCAAATCTTTTCAATGGTCACATTCCATTGCACTGTCAAAATGTAAAGAATCAGTCCTAATTATCATATGTTCCAGGCATGGAACAGCGGACTGGTTCTAAACTGGGAAAGGAGCATCTCAAGGCTGTATATTGTCACCCTGCTTATATGCAGAGTATATCATGTGAAATGCCAAGCTGGATGAAGCACAAAGTGGAATCAAAATTGCCAGGAGAAATATCAATGACCTCATATATGCAGATGACACCACCCTTATGGCAGAAAGTGAAGAGGAATTAAAGAGTCTCTTGATGAAGGTGAAAGAGGGGAGTGAAAAACCTGTCTTAAAATTCAATATTCACAAAATGAAGATCATGGCATTTGGTCCCATCACTTCATGGTGAATAGATGTGAAACAATGGAAATAGTGACAGACTTATTTACTTGGGCTCCAAAATCGCTGCAGATGGTGACTGTAGCCATCAAATTGAAAGACATTTGTTCCTTGGAAGACAAGTTATGACCAACTTAGATGGTATATTAGAAAGGAGAGACATTACTTTGCCAACAAAAGTCTATATATTGAAAGCTATTGTTTTTCCAGTAGTCATGTATGGATGTGAAAGCTGGCACTTTGGTGCCAGCACCAAAGAATTGATGTTTTTGAACTTTCGTGCTGGAGAAGACTCTTGAGAGTCCCTTGGACTGCAAGATCAACCCAGTCAATATTAAAGGAAATCAATCCTAAATATTTATTGGAAGGACTAATGCTGAAGCTGAAGCTTCAATACTTTGGTCACCTGATATGAAGAGCTGACCCATTAGAAAAGACTCTGATGATGGGAAAGATTGAAAGCAGAAGGAGAAGAGGATGACAGAAGATGAGATGGTTGGATAGCATCACCGACTCAATGGACATGAGCTTGAGCAAGCTCCAGGAGATGGTGAAGGACAGGGAAGCCTGGCATGCTGCCATAAATGGGGTTGCAAAGTCAGACATGACTGAGAGACTGAATAGCAATCACATTTTCAGAAAAAAATACATAACATGTTCAGAATGTGTGTCATTTATTCTGATGGCCTAATCTTCATTTTTCATGCTCCAGAATGTGTATAGCGATTAAATCCCTGGTAATTCCTCTTTGGGGCTTCCCTGGTGGCTCAGGGATGAAGAATCCACCTGCCAGTTCAGCAGAAACAGGTTTGACCCCTAGGTGGAAAATATCCTCCAGAGAAGGGTGTGGCAACCCACTCCAGTATTCTTGCTAGGAAATCCCATGGACAAAGGAGCCTGGCAAGCTACAGTCCTTGGCATCACAAGAGTCAGATACAACTTAGTGATGAAACAACAACAATTTCCTCTTTTGTATCGGATGTGAACTGTTTGAAAACTATTTTATCATCACTCTCTGTTGCAGCCACTTGGCAATTTTCATGTCTCCATCAGTGTTGATGTACAAACTGCTGTGTGCCCTTGGCTATACAGAATCATCTTCAGAGAGAGTACCTAAAACCTCTTTTTCTCTTTTGATAAAGCCTGGCAACTCAGAGTTCAGATGACTGGCACTTGAGATAATTTTTTCCTCTTTCAGTAAGACCAGTGAAGAAATATTATGGTTTACTCCTAATTTAGCTGTTTTCTTCTTACTTTTCTTTTGTTTTAAATTCCTTTTTAATTTTGAGCTTTTGTTTAAGTATTCACTTATTTTTATACTGTTCTACTGATAGTATATGATGTGTTTGAAAATAGAACATCCTGGGCTTTAAATTGAGGGGGATGGGTTTCTTCCCAAACTGATGAAAAATGTTTATTCTAAGTTATTTTATACAGTAGTTTTCCCCCCAACAGACTTGCAATAATCACATTTTTAAAATCTATAAATAACATTATCAAATTAAACTTAATCTTTGAAATCTCACAAAAATTTATCTTTTAAACCCATCCTAAATATCAAGGCTTCAAGAATAGTAAAACATTTACTATATCCAAATATTTTACAGCTGTACCTAGAAAAAGGAAAAGATGCATATGCTTGGTTAAGGGCTAACATTGTCCTAGCAGTCAGAAACAAAATATCCAAATTATTAGCATTAATTTAATACAGTTATAAAGTCATGATGTCATTAACAGTGAAAGAACACAGGGGTGAGTGCCCAAAGGGCTGGTCACAGAAGCTGTTGCTACAGTGTCTCCTCCTTTATGCATCCCAATTGTGCATCACCCCACGTGCACTTTTTCCCACCATGTGCCACGCTAAGTCACTTCCATCACGTCTGACTCTTTGCAACCCTATGGACTGTAGCCTGCCAGGCTCCTTGTCCATGGGATTCTCTAGGAAAGAATACTGGAGTGGGTTGCAGTGCCCTCCTCTAGGGAATCTTCCCAATCCAGGGACTGAACCCTCGGGCTCAGCCACTGGGGAAGCCCTTTCCTACCACACAAAGTTCTATTAAGTAGATAACAGGAAAGAATAGCAACCATAGCAAAAACTAAACAAGCCAGTTGCTTGCTCTCTCTTTGGAATATGGTTATTTTCCTTGTGCATGAAGTATTCAACAACAACCTAAGAAAAGGAAAAAAAAAAGAAAAAGAAAAATTTCAGATGACATAAACTGACACTTGGAGATTCTTTGCCAAGATGGTAGCTGTTGTTTCAGTCGCTGTCCTGGCAATTATCTTCACATGGGTGCATGCTCAGTACCTTCAGTTGTATATGACTCTTAGCGACCTTCTGGACTGTAGCTCGCCAGGCTCCTCTGTCCAAGGAGTTCTCTAGGCAAGAGTACTGGAGTGGGTTGCCATGCCCTCCTCCAGGGGACCCTCCCAACCTAGGGATCAAACCTGCATCTCCTGCATGGCAGGAGGATTCTTTGCTGCTGGGCCACCAGGGGAGCCCATTATCTTCACATTCAAACCCAAAGGAGGCACAGTATTTGTAATTTCCAGTCTTTTTTGCTCTGGGCAATCTGAGTGTTTTATGGTGCCAGACTGAAAGCTAGGACCTTCAAAAAGCCCTCCAAGTGTATGACCTGCAGACACTACTCCAGGAGTAAGATTTCCTTGCTAGATGCACACTGGTAGATCTCCCGTCTACTTAATTCTCAAGCCCCACCTACTGCTGCTGCTGAGGTTAAGTGGCAGCACATCTTGCTATGCCTGCACAAACCCATTTGTGGAGACTGTACACTCCACCTCCCGCTCCTACAAAATTTTTTTGATGCTTTTAAAAATAGCATTTAAGATTTAGTCTTCTAATTATATTTTGCAAGTATATAGTAACACTATTAATATATGTATACTACTCTGCTATCACCTTGCTAAATTTTATTTATAGTAAAAATTTTAGATCCCATAGGACTTTCACACAAACCCACAGGTCATCTGTGAATAAAATGATTTCAATTTTTCTTTTCCCATTTGCATCCTTTTTTGTTTATACTGTGGTGGCTTGGTTCCTAAAATTAGGGGAAATGGGTTTCCTATTTAAGCATTGATTATGATGTTTGTTGTAGGTTTTCATAGATCTCTTTATCAGATTGTGGGACTTTATGTCTACTCCTACATTTTAAAAATTTTTCCATGAGTAAAAGTTTCATTTTATCTTTTTCCCTTCTATTGAGATAATTGCATGCTTTTTTACTTTTTATGGTTATGTATAAAGTAGAACTATCTCTTTGTAGAAGCCCTATATTTTAGATAAAATTTCCTGCAGAATCTACTAAAAACTATTAAAACTAATATTTGTTAGTGACTGACTGGACTATGTTAGTGAATTCTGTTTGCTCTGCAATATAAGCTTCTGATGTTACTGTTCAGAAAGTACAGCTTTGGGGCATGCACTGTCACCCTGGGATGACAGTAGTTTTAGCAAGGCTCTCTTTGACTTTCTCTTTCCCTAATTGCTTCCAGATGTTACTTGCTACTAAGTTCCAGATGAGGACTCTTTTGATTTCAGCAGTGCCCGGGTGAATACATTGCTCCACAGACTGATCCGATTAGATTCAGACTGCTTTGTGGGTGTAGTTTTTGAGGTCAGTGTTTGAGGTTTGCTCTGACCCTAACAGGGCTCTTCTTCATTGTCTCTTTAACTGCTTCTCACTGGCAAATCTAACTGGCAAGCTTGTATGTTTCCTGAAATTACCTACCTCCTCTTAATTGGTTAGCACCAAAACTACCATTGCTTTCAGAAGCCTTGTTAGCTTACTGGGCTCACACTCTGTTCTTCGAAAAGCTTAGTTCATCTGGGGAGATTTTCAAAGCTTTCTGTTTTATGTGTCTTGATACTTTGGGGCCAAATTTCTGAACCATGGTTCTGGATCTGGGGCAGGGATAGTTGCTCAGTTCTTCACAGTCTCATTAAAAGCAGGCTGCTGGGTGAATGGGGGAACCTTTGGTATTCTTGGCTTGCCTCTCTGCACTGGACTCTGCCCACCAAATGAACTGGAGAGAAAGCAGTTAGGTTTTCAGTGTTCACATTCCAATCTTGAGGTTCTGTCTCAGCATCTAGGCTTGAGGCTGAGCCTCTGTCTTATCAGTGGGATGTTGGTGGAAGAAAGGATCTCCTCTCAGTGGACTCATCTGGAGTTTGGTCTCAACAACATATATGTGGAAGTCATGAGAATCCCGGGGGCCTGTCCATCCCGGGGAGATACTTGCCTTAGTCCATTTCAGTTGCTATATAAAATACCACAGGTTAGATGGTTTATAAAAACAGAAATTTATCTTTCATGTTCTAGAAGCTGGAAGTTTGAGATCAGGGTTTCAGCATGGTCAAGTAAGGGCTGTCTTCTAGATGTCAGACTTCTCATGTATCCTCACATGGTGAAAGGGAGTGACGGATCCTTCTGGAACCTCTTAAGACATTAAATTCATTCATGAGGATTTCACCCTCATGACTTTCATGCCTCCTAAAGGTCTCACTTTTAATTACCATCACCTTTGGGTATTAGAATCTTAACATGAATTTCAGTGGGACACAAACTTTCAGACCATAGCCATACTATAACTTTCAACAGAAGCCCAGAAGAAGAAGCCCTGTGTCTGCACCCACCTGGAGTGGAGTTTTCATCTTGCTGAGTTGGGAAGAGCGAGGAAGAGAGGGGGTTGTATTTAAAATTGCACATGCTCTCACTGTTCACCAGAGCTTAAGCCGATATTATTGATACTCTTTCATTTCCTACTGGACAAATTTCCCAAGGCTTTAAACGGTTTGGTTCTTCTAATAATTTTCACCAGTTATGCTTGATTTTTCTGGGTAGGGAGTCCACAGGGCTCATCTTGCTACTGTCCTGGAATTAGAACTTTCAAAATCCACACAATCTCCTCTAGTTCCTTTGGGGTTGTATTTAAAATTGCACATGCTCTCACTGTTCACCAGAGCTTAAGCAGATATTCTTGATACTCTTTCATTTCCTACTGGACAAATTTCCCAAGGCTTTAAACGGTTTGGTTCTTCTAATAATTTTCACCAGTTATGCTTGATTTTTCTGGGTAGGGAGTCCACAGGGCTCATCTTGCTACTGTCCTGGAATTAGAACTTTCAAAATCCACACAATCTCCTCTAGTTCCTTAATAATGTTTAGACTTAGTGCTATTTCAATCTATTGTTGACAAAGGTCCATTTAGTCAAAGATGTCTTTTCTAGTAGTCCTGTACAGCTATATACAGTTGGACCATTAAGAAAGCTGAGCACTGAAAAATTGATGTTTTTGAACTGTGATGCTGGAGAAGATTCTTGAGAGTCCTTTGGATAGCAAGGAGATCAAACCAGTCAGTCCTAAGGGAAATCAACCCTGAATATTCATTGGAACAATTGATGCTAAAGCTGAAGCTCCAATACTTTGGCCACATGATGTGAATGGCTGAATCATTGGAAAAGACCTGGCTGCTGAGAAGAGATTTAGGGAAAAAGGAGAAGGAGGTGGAAGAGGATGTGATTGTTAGATAGTATCACAGACTCAGTGGATATGAACCTGAGCAAATTCTGGGAGATAGTGAAGGGCAGAGAAGCCTGGCATCTGCAGTCTGGGAAGTGAAAGTCGCTCAGTTGTGTCCAACTCTTTGCGACCCTGTGAAGTATACAGTCCATGGAATTCGGCCACAGTACTAGAGTGTGTACCCTTTTCCTTCTCCAGGGACTCTTCCAAACCTAGAAGTTGAACCCAGATCTCCTGCATTGCAGGTGGATTCTTTACCAGCTGAACCACAAGAGAAGCCCAAGAATACTGGACTGGGAAGCCTAACCCTTCTCCAGCAGATCTTTCTGACCCTGGAAGCAACAGGGGTCTTCTGCATTGCAGGTGGATTCTTTACCAACTGAGCTATCAGGGAAGTGTCTGCAGTCTATGGGCTCACAAATAGTTGGCACAACTTAGACACTGAACAGCAACAACAGCTCTTGTCAAAATAGTCCCTTTATATTCCCTCTTTATGTTAATACTTTCCTTAAAATTCTTCAATAACTCAGTTGAGTTCAGCTCAGTCACTCAGTCATGTCCGAAGCTTTGT
Organism: Madoqua kirkii; assembly: GCA_006408675.1. NCBI lineage: Eukaryota > Metazoa > Chordata > Mammalia > Artiodactyla > Bovidae > Madoqua > Madoqua kirkii. The sequence goes on along the minus strand of SJYC01042111.1, from coordinate 29,913 downwards.
GACCCCATGAATTGCAGCACCCCAGGCCTCCCTGTCCATCACCAACTCCCGAAGTTCACTCAAACTCACGTCCATCGAGTTATATACTGGCTGAATGGATACAAAAACAAGAGACATGTGTATGTTGTCTACAAAAGACCCATTTCAAAACTAGACACACATCAGACTGAAAGTGAGGGAATGTATAAGATATTCTATGCAAATTGAAATGAAAAGAAAGCCAGAAAAATAATTATCATATCAGATAAAAGAGACTTTGAAATAAATAATATTACAAGAGGCAAGGAAGAACATTATATAATTATCTAAGATTCAATTCAAGAATATATAACAAATGTAAATATTTATGTACCCAAAATAGGAGCACCTCAATATATACGGAAAATGTTCAGTTTAGTTCAGTTCAGTTGCTCAGTTGTGTCTGACTCTCTGTGACCCCATGAATCACAGCACGCCAAGCCTCTCTGTCCATCACATCTCACAGAGTTCACTCAAACTCATGTCCATGGAGTCGGTGATGTCATCCAGTCATCTCATCCTCTATTATCCCTTTCTCCTCGTACCCCCAATTCCTCCCAACATCAGAGACTTTTGCAATGAGGCAACTCTTCGCAGGAGGTGGCCAAAGTACTGGAGTTTCAGCTTTAGTATCATTCTTTCCAAAGAACACCCAAGGCTAATCTCCTTTAGAATGGACTGGTTGGATATCCTTGCAGTCCAATGGATTCTCAAGAGTCTTCTCCAACACCACAGTTCAAAAGCATTCATTCTTTGGCGCTGAGCTTTCTTCACAGTCCAACTTCCAAATCCATACATGACCACTGGAAAAACCATAGCTTTGACTAGACGGAACTTTGTTGGCAAAGTAATGTCTCTGCTTTTCACTATGCTATCTAGGTTGGTCATAACTTTCCTTCCAAAAAATAAGTGTCTTTTAATTTCATGGCTGCAGTCATCATCTGCAGTGATTTTGGAGCCCCCAAAAATAAAGTCTGACTCTCTGTTTCCACTATTTCCCCACCTATTTCCCATGAAATGATGGGACCAGAACGGTACTAGAAACAAAAGACTTACAACTCGAAATTCGGTTGAAAAAGTGAGAGGAGAAAGTGAAAGTAGTTCTCCGAAAAATCGAGGAGAAGTGAAAGACGGATAAGGGTGGTGTCATCTGCATATCTGAGGTTACTGATATTTCTCCTGGCAATCTTGATTCCAACTTGTGTTTCTTCCAGCCCAGCGTTTCTCATGATGTACTCTGCATAGAAGTTAAATAAGCAGGGTGACAAAATACAGCCTTGACGTACTCCCTTTCCTATTAGGAACCAGTCCGTTGTTCCATGTCCAGTTCTAACTGTTGCTTCCTGACCTGCATACAGATTTCTCAAGAGGCAGGTCAGGTGGTCTGGTATTCCCATCTCTTTCAGAATTTTCCACAGTTTATTGTGACCCACACAGTCAAAGGCTTTGGCATAGTCAATAAAGCAGAAATAGATGTTTTTCTGGAACTCCCTTGTTTTTTCCATGACCCAGTGGTTGGAACACTGAGTTCATAGTATTTGGATCACCAAGGAGGTCATGGGTAACTGGTGCTAGTACCTCTGAGGGAGTGTAGCACGGTCAAGGGAAGCTGGAGGCTAAAACTGTAGCTATTCTCTGCTGGGTCCCTTACTAGGTACTTTAACCTGGTACTTATAAGGTGCTCAATACATTTTAGCTTCTATCTTCCTTTAAATATTTGCATGCAGTTTATTTTGTTTTTCTAAATAGACAATCTCATCTGTAAACAATAGGATTTTTGTTTCAACCCCAGTTCCCAATTCCTTACAACTTTTTTTTTTCTTACATATTGACTAGAACTGCCATTGCTGTTGTTTAGCCGTTAAGTCGTGTCCAACCTCCTCCGGTCTTCTCTGTACATGGGATTTCCCAGGCAAGAATACTGGAGTGTGTTGCCATCTCCTTCTCCCACATTAGCTCTTACTATTTTATTATAGAAGTAGATTTGGGGGCTTCCCTGGCAGTTGACTGGTTAAGAATCTGCCTTGCAGTTCAAGGGACATGGGTTCAATCTCTGGCCCGGGAGGATCCCACATGCCGTGGAGCAACTAAGCCAGTGTGCCACAACTGCTGCTGCTGCTGCTGCTGCTAAGTTGCTTCAGTCGTGTCCGACTCTGTGCAACCCCATAGATGGCAGCCCACCAGGCTCCCCCGTCCCTGGGATTCTCCAGTCAAGAACACTAGAGTGGGTTGCCATTTCCTTCTCCAATGCATGGAAGCGAAAAATGAAAGTGAGGTCGCTCAGTCGCATCCGACTCTTAGCGACCCCACGGACTGCAGTCTACCAGGCTCCTCCATCTATGGGATTCTCCAGGCAAGAGCACTGGAGTGGGTGCCATTGCCTTCTGAGCCAGTGCTTTAGGGCTCGTGATCCACAACTACTGAAGCCTGCGGGCTGCAACAGCTGAAGCTAGCATGCCTAGAGCCTGTGCTGCCCAACAAGAGAAGCCGCCGCCGTGAGTAGCCCACGCACCCACATTAGAGAAAGCCCGAAGGCAGCAAGGAACACCCAGCGCAACCCAAAAATAAATGAATACTTCAATCTTAAAAAAATGGAGATTCTGTATAAAATTAAAGGAAACCATGATTTAATAGATTACACAACGTACAAAACAGTTGTACTACTCAGGATCCAATTAGGAAACAGAAACCACTCTCGGTATTTGAAAGAAAAGCAATTTAATGTAGGAAACTGACCACAAAGTCTGGAAGCTCAACAGGGGACGGTGAAGCAAGCCTAAACTGGCCATAGCTGTAAGCTGCTACCACCCCTAAGCTGGAGAGATGTAGGTGCCCACTCAAAGCTGGAACTGTGCTGGGTTGTCCAGCACAAAGCCAGTACCAGAGAGGAAAGGCGATCAGTACCTGGCTTCTCCCCTCTTGCCATCCTCCAGTCTCTGGTGGACTAAATGCAGCCAGAGGGAAAAAGAAAGGAAGGAAGGAAGGAAAAGAGAGAAAGGCATGGAAAGAAGGAAGGGAAAAGGAAGGAAGAAAGAGAAATTTATCGATAAGTAGTGATATTAATGCTGTCTGGAAAGCAGAGAGGAGCCTGGAAACATCCTGCAGAGGCCACCCTCCTGGGATATAGACCAGGGCAGGGGAAGCACAAAAAGTGGTAGAGAGGGCAAACAACAGTGATGTCTTGACACAGGTTCTAAATTCCTCCCTCCACTGGCTCAAGTTCACATGTGCAAACATAGCAAAATATCCAGCAATGCAGTGACTTCATCTGCATTCCTAAATCCCTCGATTACCAAACTGTTCAGATCAGTATTAAATGGTTAATTTACCCACATCTTGCACTGAAAGACATTAAATACACACTTCCTTTACCAGCTCATGAGTAACTGGGATTTTTATAGTTCTAAAAGGATAAAAGTTGATGGAAAATTATAGAACCTAAAAGTCACTGATGAAAGATGAGTAAGAGTCCTTTGCCTGCGATCATGGCAAGTACATTTTACATGCATCCTGTTTAATTTGTGCAAATGTATATGACTAGAAGCTGGCATCCTTTGCACTGCTGGAGGGCAAGCACTGCTCTGTGTTAGACCAGACGAGGTTAATTACGTTTTGAGGTAACATTTCATTTATTCTGAGTCAGAGCCTGCCACATGCTTTCTACTTGGGTAGTCTTTCATTCCCGGTCAATTTTCTTCCTTTTTCTTAAGTTACCGGAAGTTATGTGTTTTCTTTTCCTCTTCATTATGCCCTGTGTAAGAGGTTTTGAAATCAGCATCCTCCAAACAGACTCTGCATTGTATGAATTCCTCAGAAAATTCTTCACCGTGGAGATCTGTGTTTGAAAATGGTCAAGATTAAAGACATTTCTGGGCAGTTCAGATGACTCTTTGCAGTCTGTGTCTCTTTCAAGGCACAAAGAACTGCCTGTTTTATGATAAAAGAAAGCCAAAGTAAGCAGGATATTTGGAATTACATCTTAAACATTTAGGTTTACAAAATACAGCCAGGTCTCCTGTCTCCCTCCATAGATCTCAAACTCCATCAGCTAAAATGTGGTTTCTGGTTGTTGTTTATTTTTCTCCAGGTCTCCTGACAACTACAGATATAATTGCTATGTTGATTTAAAGTCAGACCATAGCCAGTAATTAAACTGAAATAATCCATTAATATTCATCTCTTTCTTTAACTATCAGAGTTTTTATCAAATGACAAAGCAAGCTGAATACAGTTTGACCTGTCCCCAAAGTTGCCAATAGAGGATGTTAAACAGTGATAAAATATGAATTGACTGGTGATAGGAGAGAGAAAGAAATCAAGAAGTTTGGATACAAAACACAAATGTCCAAAGAAAAAACAAAATTTGGAATGATTCATTGTCAGTTATGACTTATTTAATAGAAGTTAGTGGTTATAAGGCTTGCTACTCACTGTGTAGAATTTAAAATTAAGTCTAGGCAAACTTTCTTCCCAGGCTTCTTACCATGATTTGAAAATAACCCTTTGGAAACACTGATAATCTTTGACAGTATTAGCAGAATCACCAGAACTACAGAATTCTCACTGTTGTCAAGAATATCCTCTTAACCACGTTTCCTTTTAACTCTTAGGTAGATTAATAATTCTATTTTTATGGACACTGCCCTCCCCATTCATTCATGGATTCTGTTTGAAATGTATAGATGACCCAAAGCTAGAAAAGATAGCTGAAGCTGCTTGCACTAAAGCCAGATGGGAAAGATCTGACTTGTAGCAGTTTCCGAAAAAAAAAAAAAAAAAAAAAAAGGGAGGTTAAGTCTAGGCATGAGGGGAGCAGGGTAGATGTTGTACCTGCCCTGGTGGGTCACACAGTAAAGAACCTGCCTGCAATGCAGGAGACCCAGATTTGATCCCAGAGTCGGGAAGATCCCCTGGAAAAGGGAATGGCTACCCACTCCAGTATTCTTGCTCGGAGAATTCCATGGGCAGAGGAGCCTGGCAGGCTACAGTCCATGGTGTTGCAAAGAGTCGGACATGACTGAGCAACTAACACTAAGTGAAAACCAAAAAATCTGTACAAAAGAACTGTACATCTGATACTGAATAATAAGAGAAAACAAAAAGTCTCACTTAGGGACTTTTCTAATGGTCCAGTGGTTAAGACTCTGTGCTTCTGCTGCGGGGGATGAGGGTTTCATCCGTGGTTGGAGAAGTAAGAGCCTGCATGCCATGTGGCGTGGCCAAAGAAAAGTCTCACTTACTCTAAACAGATAGAAACATCTATTGATCCCTTCTTTTGGATCTTTAATCTACCAATTATATGCTGCCACTAGCTGTGTGTGACCCTCATACCAGGAGTGATAAGAAATGCCTGGAAGCTTGACCCCTCTCAGGGTTTCACTATGAAATCTCTTCATTAGGTAACTGGAGTCTTTGGCATGGACCTTAATTTTTAAGTGATTGCTCCCTTGAGTATCTCAGGAAATTTGTACTAGTACCCTAGTCCTTTCTACTCCTTTTGTTTAGGTAGACTTCTTCTGAGAGCCAGGTCACATCTCTGCATGTGCTTCTTGGTAATCCTTTATTAAGTGTCTGATGACATGTCAAAGTTGTGTTTGGAATATTAGATTCCTGGCGATCTCCTAGTCACCTTGCTTCCCCAGCTCATATTCATGCATGCAGGCAAAGGTGATGTCCTGAATTTCTGTTCTGATTATAATTATATGGCTTCATATCTCACAATTATCCAAGGCCAGGATGATATGGCTACTATGGTTTAGTCGCTAAGTCATGTCCGACACTTGTGACACCGTACACTATAGCCTGCCAGGCTCCTCCATTCATGGGATTTTCCAGGCAAGAATACTGGAGTGGGTTTCCATTCCGTTCTCCAGGGGATATTCCCAACCCAGGGGTTAAACATGGGTCTCTTGCAGTGCAGGCAGATTCTTTACCAACTCAACTACCAAGGTAACCTTGAAAGTGAAAGTAAAAGTCACTCAGTTGTGTCTGACTCTTTGCAACTCCATGGATTGTGGCCTGCCAGACTCCTCTAGGCCAGAATACTGGAGTGGATAGTTGTTTCCTTCTCCAGGGGATCTGCCCAACCCAGGGACTGAACCCAGGTCTCCTTCATTATAGGCAGATTCTTTACCAGCTGAGCCACCAGAGAAGCCCAAGAATACTGTAATCAGTAGCCTATCCCTTCTCCAGGGGATCTTCACAACCCAGGAATCGAACTGGGGTCTCCTACATTGCAGGCGGATTCTTTACCAGGTGAGCTAAACTTAGTGGCATTATAACCACTATAAGAAACAAATTCATTGACAGATATACATGTCCTGCATGGTGAAAGACTTGCTGGAGCCCTGTATTCTCTTTGAGGCAACATATTGGGTTGGCCAAAAGATTTGTTCAGTTTTTCCTAAGATGTTACTCAAAAACACAAACTAACTTTTAAACCAACTCAGTATTTTTAGAGGAATATTGGCAAATACAGCACAGGAATGTTTCTATATAGTGTGAGCATGATTGTAAGGGGATTTAGAAACCACCTCAAAGAAGGAACAGTTGAAAATCAGAGCTTTGTGGCTAAGAGCCGATAAGATGCAAAAATATGACGGGCTGTCACAAAAGGGAGAGAAGAACCTTGGTCTATTGTACTAAGAGGGTGGTGTAAACTTCCTTCCCAGGAGGATGATTGCATTGCAAGAGACATCAGGGTGTCCTGGCTGTGAGCAGGCAGGACCAGAGGTGCTGATGGAAGGTGCAGTGGTACCTCTGTGAGACCTTCTTTCTGGGGTTGGTTCACATAGGGCAATTGCGGTTGATATGGAAGACCAAGACTACATTCCAGAAACAGAAACTCCCTGCCTCCAACATCTCCCCTGAACTAGGCTTTCAGAACTGTCTAACTGGAGATCCAGCCCTTACTTCTGGTCTGCTATTTCCTTTACATTCCCACTTTGTTTCTAAAGTACATGACTTTATTAGACTGTGTTTTTGAAACTCACCTACATTTTAAAAGCTGGTACCTTCCACTTCAAGGACAGATAAACTTTAGATTTTAGGACGAATGCTGGGCAATGAAGATGTATCAGTTGAATAACCAAATATAGATTAGCATTCTTCCAGAGGCAAAAATGTGGAATGACCCTGTTATGTGTTCCCTTTCAAGGGTAACAACATGCTTTCTGGACTCCTCCCTGTAGACTTCTTTCCAGTCTCATTGGCTAGGACTGTCTCACATGCATGTTATCTAAAACAAATCTCTTCGGCAAGAGACATTAACTCCTTGGGGTGAGAAAGAGACTGTGCCTCCCCTAAAGAATATGGCTTCTTGGAGGACAGGGACCAACATCTGTATTCTATTAGTAAGGAAGAAGGGTGAGTGGCAGGCATAGTTGGTTGACTGTTGGGTAGACCTGAGTATCTGCCACAAAATAAGATAAAATAAAATCCTCACAGTTATTATTTCCCCCTTCCTGTCAACCTTTGGAAAGTCCTTGGATTACTTACCCAGCCTACTATCAGTCATTTCATTTCTGGATGTCTTTTGGAAATGGGAGATTCCTGCATTACAGGGTTTTTTGCTTGTTTGTTTTTATCTTGTCTTTTTTGTCATGGCACAGCATGTGGGATCCTAGTTCCCGGGCCAGGGATCAAAAATGTGCCCCTTGCAGTGCAAGTGCATAGTCTGAGGACAAAACACCAGAGTAAGTAAACCCTTAAGTTCAAAGGATGTATCACCAAGTTCCATTCATAGATATTAACACATGGTATCTACTCTTTTCTTGAACTGTTAATGTTTCGAGGATCAGTTAACTTCAGTCCCTCAGTCATGTCCGACTCCTTGCGACCCCATGAATCGCAGCACACCAGGCCTCCCTGTCCATCACCAACTCCCGGAATTCACTCAAACTCATGTCCATTGAGTCGGTGATGCCATCCAGCCATCTCACCCTCGGTCATCCCCTTCTCCTCCTGCCCCCAATCCCTCCCAGCATCAGGGTCTTTTGAATGAGTCAACTCTTCGCATAAGGTGGCCAAAATACTAGAGTTTCAGCTTTAGCATCATTCCTTCCAAAGAAATTCCAGGGGTGATCTCCTTCAGAAAGGACTGGTTGGATCTCCTTGCAGTCCAAGGGACTCTCAAGAGTCTTATCCAACAACACAGTTCAAAAGCATCATTTCTTTGGCGCTCAGCCTTCTTCACAGTCCAACTCTCACATCCATACATGATGACAGGAAAAATCATAGCCTTGACTAGATGGACTTTTGTTGGCAAAGTAATGTCTCTGCTTTTGAATATACTATCTAGGTTGGTCATAACTTTTCTTCCAAGGAGTAAGCGTCTTTTAATTTCATGGCTGCAATCACCATCTGCAGTGATTTTGGAGTCCCCAAAAATAAAGTCTGACACTGTTTCCACTGTATCCCCATCTATTTCCCATGAAGTGATTGGACCAGACGCCATGATCTTCGTTTTCTGAATGTTGAGCTTTAAGCCAACTGTTTCACTCTCCTCTTTCACTTTCATCAAGAGGCTTTTTAGTTCCTCTTCACTTTCTGCCACGGAGAAGGCAATGGCACCCCACTCCAGCACTCTTGCCTGGAAAATCCCATGGACGGAGGTGCACCTACTGACCTGGGGAGTTCCTCTTTCAGTATCCTATCATTTTCCCTTTTCATACTGTTCATGCAGTTCTCAAGGCAAGAATCCTGAAGTGGTTTGTCATTCCTTTCTCCAGTGGACCACATTCTGTCAGACCTCTTCACCATGACCCGCCCATTTTGGGTTGCCCCGCAGGCATGCCTTGGTTTCACTGACTTAGACAAGGCTGTGGTCCTAGTGTGATCAGATTGGCTAGTTTTCTGTGAGTATGGTTTCAGTGTGTCTGCCCTCTGATGCCTTCTTGCAACACCTACCATCTTACTTGGGTTTCTCTTACCTTGGATGAAGGGTATCTCTTCACCGCTGCCCTTCCTGACCTTCAACGTGGTATAGCTCCTCTAGGCCCTCCTGCGCCACCGCTCCTTGGACATGGGTTCCTCTTCCTGGCCAACGCCCCTGGCCTCGGGCACGGGGTGGCTCCTCCAGACCGTCGCCCCTGACCTTGGATGCGGGGTGGCTCCTTCCAGCTGTTCCTGAGCTGTCACAGCCTGGCACTCTTGGCCACTCCCCCTGACCTCCAATGTGAGGTAGCTAACATTACAGTAAGAATTTTAACATCTAGCCTGCAAATCCTAACATCTTGGTCATTTCAGGGTCTGTTTCTGTTGCCTTTTTTTTCCCCTTGATCATTGGTCAAGTTTTCTGGTTTCTGTCTGCATGCCTAATTCTTCTTTTTTTTTTCTGTATACTAAACTTTGTGAATATTTTGTTATAGAGTATGTGTGGTAGGTTGCCTTTCTTTGAAGCATGTTGAGTTTTGTTTGGATAGCTATTAAATTACTGGAACACCCTCTTGATCTTATTAGCATTGAATTATGCTATTAAGGGCAGAAGGAGAAGGGGACAACGGAGGATGGGATGGTTGGATGGCATCACCAACTCAATGAACATGAGTTTGAGTAAGTTCCAGGAGTTGGTGATGGACAGAGAAGCCTGATGTGCTGTAGTCCATGGGGTCATAGAGAGTTGGACATGATCAGTGACTGAACTGAACCGATGCTTTGCTAGTGACTGCAGTCAGGAAATTAACAGATGTTTGCTCCTTGGAAGAAAAGCAATGACAAACCTAGACAACATATTAAAAAGCAGAGACATTTCTTTGCCAGCAAATGTTCATATAGTCAAAGCTACGGTTTTTTCAGTAGTCATATATGGCTATGAGTGCTGGTCAATAAAAAAAGGCTGAGCACCAAAGAACTGATGCCTTCTAACTGTGGTGCTGAAGAAGACTCTTGAGAGTCCCTTGGACAGCAAGGAGATCCATTCAGTCAATCCTAAAGGAGATCAACCCTGAGTATTTATTGGAAGGACTGATACTGAAGCTGAAGCTCCAATCCTTTGGCCACCTGATGCAAAGAGCCAACTCACTGGAAAAGACCCTGATAGATGGGAAAGACTGAGGGCAGGAGGAGAAGGGGACAACAGAGGATGAGATGGTTGGATGGCATCACCGACTCAATGAACAAGAGTTTGAGCAGAATCGAGGAGACAGTGAAGAGCAGGGAAGCCTGGAGTGCTGCAGTCCATAAGGTCGAAAAGGGATGGACACAACTGAGTGATTGAACAACAACAATGCTTTGCTACAGCAGACCTGGACTGGATTTTCCTTTTGTCCTAGGGCTTGTCCCTTTTCCTAGGGCACACTGCTTAATCCCCAAATAAAACTTTTCTTTGGTTTATACTTACTATCTAAGTTGCTTAATCATGTCTCCATTCTGGCTGAACTGGAATTTCCATATCTTTGAGATGTGTGATCTCTTTATTTCTGTGTAGCTCTCATTCCTGGAGCTACACTCTGCTTTGCATGATGTAGTCTTGCCTGGCACATGCACAGCTGGTGCATACTAGCATGCTAAGTCACTTCAGTTGCATCCAGTTCTTTGCAATCCCATGATCTGTAGCCTGCCAGGCTCCTTTGTTCATGGAATTCTCCAGGCAAGAATACTGGAGTGGGTTGCCATTTCTTCGTCCAAAGAATCTTCCTAATCCAGGGATTACACCCTCATCTCTTCAGTCTCCTACGTTGGCAGGCAGGTTCTTTACCACTAGCACCACCTGGGAAGCCCATTCACAGCTGAGTTCCAGCAAAAGACCCTAAGGACCACTGGGAAGACTTCAGGGTTCCTCTCTATGCACTTTCTTCTTCCAAGTATCCTGACACACAAAATTTCATGATTCAACAGCCAGGAATTCTTTGTTCTGTCTTTTCAGGTTAGCGAAACTTTCATTTCGTTCTGCTTCTTACCACTGTACCACTTCCCTATGCCATAGTGTGGAAATGGCTTGCAGTTTGAATGTCAAGACGAATGCGGGATTACGTTTTTGTATTTTTCTTATCTCAGAGATCACTGTAGGGACTTTCTTGGTGGTCCAGTGGCTAAGACTCTACACTCCCAGTGCAGGGGACCTGAGTTCAGTCTCTGGTCAGAGAACTAGATACCACATGCCACAATTTTAAAAAAAAAGATCCTGCATGATTCAACTAAAGGTCCTCCATGCCACAAGGAAGGTCAGAGATCTCACATGCCGTAACTAAGACCCAGTGCAACCATATAGCTAAATGTTTTGTAAAAAAAATTACTGTACTTTGAGGCAGGTACATAATGTCAGAAATGGTTTTGTAATGTATTTCAACCAGAGTTACAGGGGTTTATGTTGAGAGAGTGGCCTAGGTCAATTGCATTGTTATAACAAAACACCATTGTTTTGTTAACAATCACATAAACAATTAAAATTTATTTCTCAGAGTTCTGAAGACTGAGAAGTCTGAGATCAAGCTGCTGGCAGATTTGGTGTCTGGTGAGAGCCCACTTCTTGGTTTATGAAAGTGAAAAGTGAAAGCAAAGTTCATTTAGTCGTGTCCAACTCTCTGCGACCCCATGGACTATACAGTCCACGGAATTCTTTAGGCCAGAATACTGGAGTGGGTAGCATTTCCCTCCTCCATCCTGGTTTATAGGCAGCCATTTTTTTCACAGTGCCCTCAGTGTAGCAGAAGGGGTGAGGGATCACTCTGGGGTGTCCTTTTTAAGGACATCAACACTATTCATGAGGGCTCCACCCTCATGACGTAATCACCTGGCAAATGTCCCACCTCCTAACACCACCACATGGGGGATTCGATTATTTTTAATTTTAGTATTTATTTATTTAATTTTGGCTTCATCGTGGTGCATAGATTTCTCTCTGTGGTAGCTTCTCTTGTTGCGGACCATGGGTTCCAGAGCGTTTGGGCTTCAGCAGTTGTGCCTCACAGGCTGTTTCCCATGGCACATGGAATCTTCCTGGACTAGGGATCGAACCTGTGTCCCCTGCATGGGCAGGTGAATTTTCAACCAGTGGACTACCAAGGAAGTCAGGGGATTACATTTCAACGTGTGAATTATGAGGGGACACAGTCATCCAATTCACAGCAGAAGACACAGAAGTAGAATTCTCGCCCCTCCCCCATTTAAGATATCTTAACATGTATTCTAATTTGAATCTAACTGTATCAAACCTGGGCAGGAAATATTTGTGTTATTTTAGTCAATTAACCAGTAATGTCCTATCCTAGGAAAGAAATCACAGCAGGACTAAACAGGATACAAGAAAATTCCAACAGAGGGTTCCATTGAGTCTAAACTCTTCTTGGTTCTTCTGTGTCAATCAAGGACCAGGCAAAGCTTGTCTCAACATTGCACATGAGAGGAGATATCTGAGAGGAACACATTTCTGGGCATTTTGAATAATTCAAATTTAATTTAAATAATTGGAAATTTGAATGTCGAGAGTAAAATGATCCAAACAAGGTCTACAATCAAAGCTGGGCCATTGAAAAGGGGCTTCTTCCCCAGCTGTAAGAGAGTAAATTTGATTTAGTATAAACAAATGACAGTTAAAATGTTTAGATAGCATAGCATCACTACAATGGGTTAAGCTTTATACATGATTTCAGTTGACAAAGTATGTTGTAGTTGATACTCTCCAGACACACTAAATGTTGGAAAAATTTTATTACTGATATAACTTATGTGAATTGACTTAAAAAATTTTCTCACTTGTATATATGTTAAGCATATTGCTGAGAAAATGTCAAATAAATATAATCACACCTCATGTTTATGAAACATTTCAACATATGAGTAAGATTGCCCCACACAGACACTTAATTTGAAATACAAATGTTAAGACTGTCAAAGTTATTATACCCTATAAAGGAGGATTTTGCCTGTGGCATCTTTACTAGTGGTATGGACTAGTTAAAAATGTCTTCTTTATTTTGAGAGAGAAAAATGGTAATTTTCACTTTTAGTTTCTACTTCAGGCACCAGTTTCTTTTGTATGAAAGGAGGAGTAATTTTGCCATGAACCAAGATCTCCTAATGCAATGTTCTACTTTGTGATTTAATTTTCAATTGGTTAACAAATTCCATCAGGTGCTAGATTGCTGCTAATATGGGTTGAGTGGACCTGCAGGTAATGAAACATAAGCCAAGCACTATATTTTCAGAGCTGCAGAAAGTCTCTTCTACTACCTGTGACATCTAAAGTGTAGAGTTTGCCCACTTTAAAGGACTTCCCAGGTGGCTCAGTGGTAAAGAATCTGCCTGCCAATGCAGGAGACAAAGGAGATGCAGATTTGATGCCTGGGTTGTGAAGACCCCTGAAGGAGGAAATGGTAAACACTCCTGTATTCTTGCCTGGAGAATCCAATGGACAGAGGAGCCTGGCAGGCTACAATCCATGGGGTCACAAAGAGTCAGACACGACTGAGCAACTGAGCACACTCACACTCCCACTTTAACTGCACAGACACTACAAATATATTCTAGAAAATTCCATCACCATTGGATTGATCAGTTTCTGCAAGTTGCTCATGTAATAAACCTGATATTGGAAAAGAATTCTTTGCCAGAACGTCCAAGCACCATTCCTGCATTCAGGTTAGTCATCAAACATAAACACATAGGTCATATTATCTTAGATTCCTCAATAAATGATTATACTGAGTAAAATTTAAATCATTGTGTGCTCAGCTGAGGAAAATTACAAACAGAATCATGCATTTGATCAGCTTTAAAGTTACTAACCTGTTACATCATTTGGTGTCCCTGAAATAGGAAAAGGAGTGTATCAAGGCTGTATATTGTCACCCTGCTTATTTAACTTATATGCAGAGTACAAGAGAAACGCTGGGCTGGATGAAGCACAAGCTGGAATCAAGATTGCCTGGAGAAATGTCAATAACCTCAGATATGCAAATGACACTACCCTTATTGCAGAAAGTGAAGAGTTAAAGAGCCTCTTGATGAAAGTGAAAGAGGAGAGTGAAAAAGTCGGCCTAAATCTCAACATTCAGAAAACTAAGATCATGGCAACCAGTCCCATCACTTCATGACAAATAGATGGGGAAATAATGGAAACAGTGTGAGAGTTTATTTTGGGGGGCTCCAAAATCACTGCAGATGGTGACTGCAGCCATGAAATTAAAAGACACTTGCTCCTTGGAAGGAAAGTTATGACCAACCCAGACAGCATATTAAAAAGCAGAGACATCACTTTGCTGACAAAGGTCCATCTAGTCAGTGCTATGGCTTTTCCAGTAGTCAAGTATAGATGTAAGAGTTGGACCATAAAGAAGGCTGAGTGCAGAAGAACTGGTGCTTTTGAACTGTGGTGTCGGAGAAGACTTTTGAGAGTCCCTTGGACTGCAAGGAGATCCAACCAGTCCATCCTAAAAGAGATGAGTCTTGGGTCTCTGAAGGACTGATTCAGAAGGACTGATTGGAAGGACTGATTCTGAAGCTGAAGCTCCAATACTTTGGCCACCTCTTGTGAAGAACTGACTTACTGGAAAAGACCCTGATGCTGAAAAAGATGGAAGGCAGGAGGATAAGAGGATGCCAGAGTACAAGATGGTTGGATGGCATCACCAACTCAATGGACATGAATGTGAGCAAGCTCCAGGAGATGGTGAAGGACAGGGATGCCTGGTGTGCTGCAGTCCATGAGGTCTCAAAGAATCAGACACAACTGAGCAGCTGAACAGTCATATTGCATGAGAAAATGTTCTGTGCAGCCACAGAGGATGCAATGACAAATGGAGCTGAGGTTGAATATAAACTTGCATCATGGGACAAGTCCAGCCAATTGCAGGTGAACCCAGCAGAGAGACAACCTAGCCACAGAATTGTAGACAAGAAATAAATGCTTGTTTGAGCAAATGAGTAGTGGCATCATCTCAATGGATGACCATAGTTGATCAAAGGTGTATAAGAAATATGACAACAGTGCATATCTTTAGTATTTATATAATTTATCTCATAAATTATTGATAAAAGTCACATTCTTCAATGGAAAGTGATTTAAAAACACTGGACAGCAAAGGGAAAATTTTGAAAGCCAATAAAAATACTTAGGTGAAACAAAAATAAAATGCCATAAAAATGAGTTACAAGAAATGAATTTGATTTTTAAATATCAAATAATTTAACATTTTAAATTGAAAATATTTGATCCTAATAACAATGGTGTTTGCAGCCTTCTACTGGTGAGAGTTTAAATTGGCTCAGAAAAAGAATTTTTTAATATAAATAAATTGGCTCAGAAATTTTATAGTATTTGTCTTGAGTCTTTAAGAAGATCAAATAATTTATTTTCCAGAGATCTTTTCTAAAGAAATGACAGAAACATTTGGCTACTTTTAAATAAAGTATACATAGTAATATGTGTTTATATACTTTTTCTTACAAAGAGGAAAACCTAAATGCTCTACCATAGAAAATGCTTAAATGAGACTTATGAAACATATGTAAACAGATACCATTGCTGGAAACAGAGGTAGTATTATCAAAGAAATTTTCATGACATGAACCTACTTGTTATACTGTTTTGAAAAACAAAATACGGAAATTTGTGTAAGAAAAGACAGAAGAAATGTCTAGTGAAAATGCTCTAAGATATTACCAACGACCATTCACTTCTATTCCAACAGTCTCTCCTGCACTTTGTAATTTGGTTCTGACCCCAATTTGCTACACAGCTCTTTTCTTAAAGGACATTAATAACCTACTTTTCAGTTACTAAGGATGTCACTAACTGAGTTCTTATTCTTTTTGAGCCCTTCAAAAGTCTTTAATACTTTAACCTTTAACAAATCCTTCAAATATCTAAGTTGTCTTTTTCCTCTGTTAGTGCTTCCTTTGGGTCTCTTGTCCCTGTAATTCCTGTTTCCCCTCTCTTTTTGGCGTGTTTTCCTGCCTCTGCTGAGATGTAGTATTCCCACAGGTTTTGGTCCTTGGCTCCTTTCTATCTTAATGTGTAAAATTTCTCCTAGAATATTACACCTTGTTACTTTCAGCCTTCTGAGAGACATCGTTACTGGACTAAAGCCTTGCTGTACTTGCTCTTTAATATGCCTGTTTGAGGTATTATTATTTTTTAAATCATGACTAGAGATCAAATTTCCAACATCCTCTGGATCATGGAAAAAGCAAGAGAGTTCCAGAAAAACATCTATTTCTGCTTTATTGACTATGCCAAAGCCTTTGACTGTGTGGATCACAATAAACTGTGGGAAATTCTGAAAGACATGGGAATACCAGACCACCTAACCTGCCTGTTGAGAAATCTGTATGTAGGTCAGGAAGCAACAGTTAGAACTGGACATGGAACAACAGACTGATTCCAAATAGGAAAAGGAGTACATCAAGCATGTATACTGTCACCCTGCTTATTTAACTTTTACGCAGAGTGAGTACATCATGAGAAACACTGGACTGAAAGAAGCACAAGCTGGAACCAAGATTGCCGGGAGAAATATCAGTAACCTCAGATATGCAGATGACACCACCCTTATGGCAGAAAGTGAAGAGGAACTAAAACGCCTCTTGATGAAAGTGAAAGAGGAGAGTGAAGAAGTTGGCTGAAAGCTCAACATTCAGAAAACAAAGATCATGGCATCTGGTCCCATCACTTCATGGGAAATAGATGGGGAAACAGTGTCAGACTTTATTTTTTGGGGCTCCAAAATCAATGCAGATGGTGACTCCAGCCATGAAATTAGAAGACGCTTACTCCTTGGAAGAAAAGTTATGACCAACCTAGATAGCATATTAACAAAACAGAGACATTACTTTGCCACCAAAGGTCTGTCTAGTCAAGGCTAAGGTTTTTCCAGTAGTCATGCATGGATGTGAGAGTTGGACTGTGAAGAAAGCTGAGCGCTGAAGAATTGATGCTTTTGAACTGTGATGCTGGAGAACTCTTGAGAGTCCCTTGGACTGCAAGGGGATCCAACCAGTCCACTCTAAAGGAGATGAGTCCTGGGTATTCTTTGGAAGGAATGATGCTAAAGCTGAAGCTCCAGTACTTTGGCCATCTCATGCGAAGAGTTGACTCATTGGAAAAGACTCTGATGCTGGGAGGGATTGGGGGCAGGAGGAGAAGGGGACAACTGAGGATGAGATAGCTGGATGGCATCACAGACTTGATGGACGTGAGTCTGAGTTTACTCCGGGAGTTGGTGATGGACAGGGAGGCTGGCGTGCTGCGATTCATGGGGTCGCAGAGAGTCGGACACGCCTGAGTGACTGAACTGAAAGCAGTAAGTAGTCTGTATGGACTAGTCTTGTGACGGCCTCTCAGTGGACCCATCCTTAGTAATCGCCTTAGTGTGAATACTAAATCAGAACATATTTTTGTTCAAAAATATTTAATTGCCTGTTTATACACATTTGCAAAGATACTTACCTCTGCCACTGATGTTAGGCTTGCCCATGTGAACTTTGCCTTGAACTCATAGAGAGTATGCTTCTTCGAGCCATAGCTTTAGGCTCAATCATGTGTCTTGCTTTTGGTCAAATGAAGTCAGCAGCTGTGACAGTAGGAGAGGCTAGACCTGTACTCATATGTTTGGACTTGTCATCTTACATTTATGCCATCAGTATGGAAACTTTACTCCCCAATTATAGACTCCAGAATAAAGACACATTCAGCAGACACAAGTCATATCTACAGTGAGGATCAGGAAGGGCCAAGTACACAGACTGTTCTCAGTATATTCCAGCTATCCTGCAGCCAACACACAGACATGTGAACAAGAATAAATGATAATTTTAAGCCATGAGGTATTTTATCTTTAATTTAAAAAGTTTTTTTGAGGGCTGAGTAATACTCCATTGTGTATATGTACCACCGCTTTCTTATCCATTCATCTGCTGATGGACATCTGGGTTGTTTCCATGTCCTGGCGATTATAAACAGTGCTACAATGAACATTGGGGTACATGTGTCTCTTTCAATTCGAGTTTCCTCGGTGTGTATGCCCAACAGTGGGATTGCTGGGTCGTAAGGCAGCTCTATTTGCAATTCTTTCAGGAATCTCCACACTGTTTTCCATAATGGCGTATGTCTTCTTTGGAGAAATGCCTGTTTAGATCTTTGGCCCATTTTTTGATTGGATCATTTGTTTTTCTGGAGTTGAGGTGCATAAGTTGCTTGTATATCTTTGAGATTAGTTGTTTGTCAGTTGCTTCATTTGCCATTGTTTTCTCCCATTAGAAGGCTGTCTTTTCACCTTACTTATAGTTTCCTTTGTTGTGCAGAAGCTTTTGATTTTAATTAGGTCCCATTTGTTTATTTTTGCTTTTATTTCCAGTATACTGGGAGGTGGATCATAGAGGATCCTGCTGTGATATATGTCCGAAAGTGTTTTGCCTATGTTCTCCTCAAGGAGTTTTATAGTTTCTGGTCTTACGTTTAGATCTTTAATCCATTTTGAGTTTATTTTTGTGTGTGGTGTTAGAAAGTGGTCTAGTTCCATTCTTTTGCAAATGGTTGACCAGCTTTTCCAGCACCACCTGTTAAAGAGACTGTCTTTACTCCATTGTATGTTCTTGCCTCCTTTGTCGAAGATAAGGTGTCCATATGTGTGTGGGTTTATCTCATGGCTTTCTATCTTGTTCCATTGGTCTATATTTCTGTCTTTGTGCCAGTACCATACTGTCTTAATGACTGTGGCTTTGTAGTAGAGCCTGAGGTCAGGCAAGTTGATTCCTCCAGTACCATTCTTCTTTCTCAATATTGCCCTTGCTATTCGGGGTTTTTTGTATTTCCATACAAATCTTGAGATTATTTGTTCTTGTTCTGTGAAAAATACTGTTGGTAGCTTGATGGGGATTGCATTGAATCTGTAAATTGCTTTGGGTAGTATACTCATTTTCACTATATTGACTCTTCCGATCCATGAACATGGAATATTTCTCCATCTATTAGTGTCCTCTTTGATTTCTTTCATCAGTGTTTTATAGTTTTCGATATATAGGTCCTTAGTTTCTTTAGGTAGGTATACTCCGAGGTACTTTATTCTTTTTGTTGCAATGGTGATTGACGCAGTTCTAACGAGATGGATGAAACTGGAGCCGATTATACAGAGTGAAGTAAGCCAGAAAGAAAGACACCAATACAGTGTACTGACACATATATATGGAATTTAGAAGACAGTAATGATGACCCCAAAAGTGAGACAATATAAGAGACACAGAGGTATAGAATGGACTTTTGGCTTCAGAGGGAGAGGGAGAGGGTGGGAAGATCTGGGAGAATGACAACGAAACATGTATACAATCATATGGGAGATGAAGCACCAGTCTATGTTCAATACAGGATACAGAAGGCTTGGGGCCGGTATATGGGATGAACCGGGGGAATGGGCAGGGAAGGGAGGTGGGAGGGGGCTTTAGCATGGAGAGATCATCTACACCTGTGGCTGATTCATGTCAATGTATGGCAGAACCAATACAGTACTGTGAAATGGAATAAAGCATTAAAAAAAAAATTTTTTTTAATTGAAATATAGTTGATATGTTATAAGTATACAATATAATAATTCACAATTTTTAGAGATTATCCTCCATTTTTGGGTATAGATGTGCTCAGTTGCTCAGTCATGCCCAACTCTTTGAAACCCCATGGACTGTAGCTCACCAGGCTCCTCTGTCCATGGAATTTTGCAGGCAAGAATACTGGAGTGGATTTCCATTTCCTACTCCACAGGATCTTCCCTGCCCAGGGATAGAACCTGGATCTCTTGGGTCTTTTGCATTGGAAGGCGGATTCTTTACCAGTGCACCACCTGGGAAGCATATAAATATTGGCTATATTACCTGTGTTGTACAACGTATCTTTGTATCTTATTTTACATCCTAATAACTTATATCCTTCATCCCCTACTCCTTTATTTGTCCTCCCACTTCCCTTTCCCCACTGGGAACAACTAGCTCATTCTCTATATTTGTAAGTCTGCTTCTTTTTTGTTAGGTTCAATAGTTTGTTGTGTTTTTTAGATTCAATATGTAAGTGAAATCATATCCTATTTGTCTTTCTTTGTCTGACTTAGTTCATTTAGTATAATGACCTCGAGGTCCATACATGCTGCTACAAATGGCAGAACTTCATCCTTTTTTATTAAAGTGAAAATTAAGTCACTCAGTCATGTCCAACTCTTTGTGACTCCATGGAGTGTAGCCTACCAGGCTCCTCCATCCATGGGATTTTCCAGGCAAGAGTACTGGAGTGGGTTGCCATTTCCTTCTCCACTGGATCTTCCTGACCCAGAGATTGAACCTGGGTCTCCTCTATTGTAGGCAGATGCTTTATCTTCTGAACCATCAGGGAAGTCCTCTTTTAAAAGCCATCCTTTTTTATGGTTGAGTAGTATTCTGGGCATTCCAGGTGGCACTGGTGGTAAAGAACCTGCCTGCCAATAATGCAGGAGACACAAGAGATGCAGGTTTGATTCCCTGGATCAGGAAGATCCCCTGGAGGAAGGCATGGCAACCTACTCCAGTATTCTTGCCTGGAGAATCCCATGGACAGAGGAGCCTGGCAGGCTATAGTCCATAGAGTTGCAACATGACTAAAGCTACTTACACACACTGACATTCCATTGTATATATTTACCACCAGTCATCAGTTTATGGATAGAGGTTTTTTCTGTATCTTAAGCCATTTAGTTTCGGGATGGCTTGTCACACAGCTTCCCTGGTAGCTCAGGCAGTAAACAGTCTGTCTGCAATGCAGGAGACCTGGGTTCAACTGGACATGGTAACCTGGTGGGCTACAGTCTATGGTATCATGAAGAGTCAGACATGACTGAGTGACTAACAAAATTGTCACACAGAATTGCTGTATCACAGCTGACTGATACCAGTGGACCCATGTTGGAAGGCAGCTCCTTGAACTAGCACCCTTTTTTTTGGGTATTTTATAATGCTTTATCAGTTATATATTTTTAACTGATAAAAGTCTTAGAGCTAAGATAGCTTTAAGCAAGGCTTGATTCAAGGGCATAACCTATGTCATCAGGCCCCAGGATCTCTTGCTCTATCCAAGTTTAAATTCTATTCTCAGGCTTTCTATTTTGAGTAGCAAATGGTTGCCCTCACTTATTAAAAGTACAACAATTGCACACACACACTGTGTGGCAGTCAATTCTAGCTTTCAAGAAGAATTCCAATATGAATAATCTTTGACTTCTTTAGGAACCCGAACACACTCATTATAAAACCAGTCATTTTAGCTAGGTGAACACATTATTTTGGTTGACGCCACAGAAGCCACATGCCCACACCTGGAACCAAGAGTGGATTCAATACCATTTGATATACATTAGATGTGAGCATTGGGGTCCCTAAAAGGAAACTGAATAACTGTTTTCAGAGGAAAAGGTCATGAGAGTTTGGTGTGCTGAAGTCAAAAGAGAATAGATCATTGCTACACCAGCTCATAGCATTCTTGTTATCAGGCTTTGTCTACTTTCAATTGCCCCCTGCATGCACTCTGTCTTCATAAAGCACAGATCTGGTGGTATCAACACTCCTGCTTATAACTTGCATGAGCTGCAATCAGAATAGAGGCCACAATCTAAAGGCTGAGGTTCAAAGCACTTGGCCACTTGTTTCCTAACTTCTTTTGCAGCCTGGTACCCCAGAACACCCATACACACCTTCATTTCAATGACACTGGTAACTATTCCATTTCTCTAACATTCCTTGAGACCCTCCTAGCCCCATGATCGTGTTTGACAGGTCATGAGTCTTTCAGGACCTCGTCCAAATCCCACCGCTCAACTGTGCTTCTATCATAGTCAGCCGCTGCTGTATTAGACACACGTGTGTTCCCCAGATGGTTCGTGGACTCTCTAGAGCATGTAGATAAAAATTCATCTCTGGTAGGCTATAGTCCATACAGTATCCTCCAGAGTAACTTACACAGTACTTTTCAAATAATCAGTGAATGTTTGTTGAAATGGTGAGCTGTGGAATTATCTAGCCCCAGGCTCAAGAGCAGAAGTTAGGATTGGCATAGCACTCAGGATTTTCAACATATGATCTCTTCAGGTCCCTACAGGTGACTGAGTCTTGACAAGCTGCTGGGCAGGAAAGACGATTTAAATTATATATTTAGAGAAAGGTGTAAGTTAGCCCATATGTTGGGATAAAGTAAGCAAACAGTCAGAGACGTCACACAAATAAGAAAAAAGGCCAGAGTCAGGTAGAAAGACTTAAATTAAATGCCTTTAACATATAGTGTCTACCATTTGGGGAGTGTCCTAGGATTGCTAAAAATTGTCTGGGTAGTTTGGAACTCAGTTGATGGCTAGACCCTGAGTAAGGAATGCCAGAGGTGTTCTGCGTTGTAAGGAAGTCTTTATTTATACAAATTCTGTCAGCTCAGAGGATACCTCTAAGAATATTGCGAGGAGACAAATTTCTGTTCACTGCCACAGAGGCTAGATTAAAAATACAGATAAAGTGTTCTCTGATCCAATATACCTAATCAGACACTGACCAAAAAACTTATTTATGTGATAATAATTAAACTAACTTTGAAACACTGGTACCTTTGAATCCTGAAACACAGTTTATGTAATTTCCATAAGAGCTACATGAAATAAAGTCATGGTAAATTTCTTAGGGAACTATCGTATTAATCAAACCATGTCTAAATAATAACTATAGCAGCATATGAAACAATAATCAACATTTTTCCCAAAATACTTTAGAGAGGGCACTTATTTGATCTGAAGTTGGGACTAATGTGTAATTTACATGACTGGATTGTATCAATAAGGTCAGTTGAATTATACAATCAGATGAGCTGTACAGCAGAGAGGTAGAACAGGGAGTGTGGGTAGAGAGGAGAGAACCCAGAAACTTCCTGAGAGTCCTGCTCTTTCACAGGAAATGTGGGGGTGGGAGGGACACTTAACTTATTGGCCTCCATCTCAGCTTTCCCCAACCCTCAAATGCTAAACTTCCTTAATTGCATTGCTGGGGACACTGAACTGGAAGTTGGTTATCAATTAAATGAGGTTTTAAAAAAGAACCTATTTAAAGGTTTGTTTTCTCACTTGTCACCTGCACTGTTAACTCAGAATCGCAAAATACCAAAGGTAGTTTAGAGTGAACATCTTTGTTCTTTGACTTACACAGGTTTATGAGGCTGTTGGGACTGGTCATCGAATTGGAAAATCAGTAAGAAAGCTTGTGATGAGTAGCAAAAACTGGCCACTTCTAGCTCCTCCCTGGAAGAGGTGGAGTCTTTCCATGTGTGTGTGCTTCGTCTTTCAGTAGTGTTTGACTCCACAACCCTTTGGACTGTAGCCCACCAGGTTCTTCAGTCCATGGAATTTTCCAGACAAGAATACTGGAATGGTGTGCCATTTCCTTCTCCAAGGGATCTTCCCCACCCAGGGATTGAACCAGCATCTCTTGCACCTCCTGCTTTGCAGGTGGATTCTTTATGTGCTGAACCATCCAGGAGTCTCTTTCCCTCACCCTAAATCTGGGTTATATCAGCAACTGACTTTGGCAAATAAACTGAAGCAGAAGTGAGATTGCACAAGAACTAAGTCAGGTCTTCAAGAGGATTCCTATTCCCTCTTGGAGCCTGAGACATCTATCTGAAGAAGCAGGCTTCCAGTTGATAAGAGACACACAGCTCATCACTCCTGTCACTAACAGCCGCCAACGCCAAATGCCAGACAACTCAGTGAAGTCACCCTGGGCCATCCAGCCACCAGCTATTCAGCCAGCTGACTACATATGCATGAGGTGGCCCAGCAGAGATCAGCCAGGTCATGTCAGGTCAGAAGAATCACTCAGCTGATCCACGGAGTCATGGACTAAATATATGTGTAAGCTGTTAGGCTGTGTGGTCATTATTATACCAAGGGAGATAACTAACACAGTGTTCTTTAAAAATAAAAGAAAGAAAAAAGCCTGGTGAATTGTAGAAGCAGGATACCATTATGTAGGCTGCAGATCCACAATCATTGCAAATATTGAGCAAACCAAAGGATCTACCTGTATCAACATTCTCGGGCTTTGTTAAAAATATTTCTTGAGGTGGCTCATTTGCTCTTGTATAGGTAATGATGTTGTTGTTTTAGTCACTAACTCGCATCCAGCTCTTTCGGGACCCCATGGACTATAGCCCGCCATGTTCCTCTGTCCATGGGATGCCCCAGGCAAGAATACTGCAGTGGGCTAACATTGCTTTCTCCAGGGGACCTTCCCGACCCAGGGATTGGACCTGCATCTCCTGCACTGGCAGGATTCTTTACCACTGAGCCACCAGGGAAGCCCAAAGTTTATGATAGACTTCTCTTTCTCTTTTCCTTTTAAAAGATTTTAATTAATTAATTTATTTTTGGCTGCACTGGGTGTTGGTTGCTGGGCCTCCTTTGGTTGCAACGAGCAGGGACTACTCTCTAGTTGTGTTGCTCAGGCCTCTCATTGCTGAAGCATCTCTTGTTGCTGAGCTTGGGCTCTGGGCATATGGGCTTAGTAGCTGTGGCATGTGGACTTAGTTGTTTCAAGGTATGTGGGATCTTCCTGGATCAGAGATTGAATCCATGTCCCCTACATTGACAGGTGGGTTCTTCACCGCTGGACCATCAGGGAAATCCATCCCCCGGCTTTTTTTCTTTAATCCCCCGGCTTTTTAAAAGTGTAGTTTTCAAGAAATATCAAACAGCAAAATGTCACATTATAAAACTAAAGAAGATTTGTCTGCCCAGGTGACAAACAGGGTACAAGTCCCAATTAAAGAAACAATAAAATTAATTATTTGTGTTAATCCAATCACAGTGATGCTTAACTGTTGTTGAACTTAATATTTAAAGGTACATTGTAAATAGCCACTGCTTTAAGGCAAAAAATGTTGGATCAGGAAAGCACTAAAGAAGCTTGTTTTACTTATTTTTATTACCTTTGTATTTCCAGGAAGAGGAATACAACTTTTTTTTTATATTAGAATTTTTCTTTATGTTTTGAGCAGTTAGAAACAACTTCATTAAAGGAAATCAAAATATCTGGAGTATAAATCAGTATTCTGGCTTGAGTGTTGTTTTGCCCACTTTCTTTGTGACCTTCAACTTGTGTCTTTATGTCCTCACCTGTAAATTGAATATTATGTTTATTCAAAGAATTAAGTGAGGATAAAATGAAACACTGTTTATTAAAGGGATTGTCACCTTGTAAATATTTAATGAGTATTACGATCATAGGGTTTAAAATTCTTAAAACTTTCTCTAGAATACCTCTGGATGAAAAAAAAAATAAGGGTGAATAAATGTCACAGCATTATAAAATTGATGATTATAAATTAAAAAGCCTAAAAGTTGAATTCAAATTAAAAATGTTTTCACTAATAGTGATCTATTGTAATTCCCAAAAGTTGATATTTTTGCAAAATTGTTTGTTCCCCAGTAATAATTATGTTTTTACTATTGTTCTTTAAATATAACAGAATTACATAGAACTTGATATTTCACATGAGGCTGTAATATCCTATACATTTCTTGACTGTGTCTTTAACACTTTGATGTAGGTAGGGCTGCTGCTGCTGTTGCTAAGTCGCTTCAGTTGCGTCCGACTCTATGTGACCCTATGGACAGCAGCCCACCAAGCTCCTCTTTCCACAGGATTCTCTAGGCAAGAATACTGGGGTGGGTTGCCATTTTCTTCTCCAAGAGAGAAACTGAGTCCCTATTAAATTAAATGACTTTAAGTACTCTTCCTGATTCCATGCTGTAAGGCCAATACCTATTTACAAATCAGCTGGTAGATATTTGCAGTTGTGGGTACAAGTGCCACATTTTGTTAGTTAAGTTGGTGTTCACCTGGCACTTCTCTGCTTATTTTGGAGAGCTGAACTTGTTTTGTTAAGATTTTCTTTAGACACAACACAGAGATGACAAGTTTGGAGTTTGGACTCAAAATGGAAACTTCGGGTGCATAAAATTTATTTACTCTTGGCAAACCACAGCTTCCTGTTATTTGACCTTTTCTTTAGAGAAGGCTTTTCTTTTTCAAAGGAAAGTAGTTTTAAACAATAATTAAAAAAAAACAAACCTTCTTGGACATTAGATAACTATGAAATAAACCAAATTTTATTGATTGAAGTGTAAATGAATCAAAAACATATGGACAAAATTTTCTATAAAGCACACATGGATTTAAAAACAAATAAAATTGCTCAGAGCCAAATACATCTGGAATTTTATTGAACCCCAAACATTTGGAAAGTAGTTTGTGACCTTCATCAGACTGTAACCATAGTTCAGTTCTAAACTCCTTTGTGAACGTATCCAGTGGAACTAAGTAAAGGGTGAGTTGCTAGCAGGGTAAAGTTGGACTGAAATGATGGCCATTTGGTGGGGGGAGGTAGGGGGCACTCCAAAATCGCTGCAGATGGTGACTGCAGCCATGAAATTAAAAGACGCTTACTCCTTGGAAGAAAAGTTATGACCAACCTAGACAGCATATTAAAAAGCAGAGACATTATTTTGCCAACAAAAGTCCATCTAGTCAAGGCTATGGTTTTTTCAGTAGTCACATATGGATGTGAGAGTTGAACTATAAAGAAAGCTGAGCACCAAAGAGTTGATGCTTTTGAACTGTGGTGTTGGAGAAGACTTTTGAGAGTCCCTTGGACTGCAAGGAGATCCAACCAGTCCATTCTAAAGGAGATTAGTCCTGGGTATTCATTGAAAGGGCTGATGCTGAAGCTGAAACTCCAGTATTTGGCTACCTGATGTGATGAACTGACTCATTGGAAAAGACCTTGATGCTGGGAAAGATTGAAGGCAGGAGGAGAAGGGGACGACAGAGGGTGAGATGGTTGGATGGCATCACCGACTCAATGGACATGAGTTTGGGTAAACTTGGGGAGTTGGTGATGGACAGGGAGGCCAGTTGTGCTGCAGTCCATGGGGTTGCAAAAACTTGGACCATGACTGAGTGACTGAAATGAACTGAACTGAACTGCCCAAAACACCCTTTGGGCCGACCTACTCCAGTGTCTGAAACTTCACCATAAACAATCATTTTTACTGTATTATTTTTGATTAAAACAGAGACACCTGGCATGCTGCAGTTCATGGAGTCGCAAAGAGTCGCACAAGACTGAGCGACTGAACTGAACTGGACTGATAGTCGCTTTACAATGCTGTACTAGTTTCAGGCCTACAGCAAAGTGAATCAGCTGTACATAAACACATATCCTTTCTCTTTATTTAATTTTTATATCCTTCTCCCATATAGGATATTACAGAGTATTGAGTAGAATTGCCTATGCTATACAGCAGGTTGTTACTAGTTATCTACTTTATATATAGTAATGTAAGCACTTTTTTTTGCTAAAGAGATTTATGACCTGGGAAAACCAGTTCCTTCCTAAAGTGTGGATAATATTGGGAAGAATAATTAGAAGTTAATATTTAAATAGCCCTTTAAAAGTAACAAACACTTTCATATAGTGCTGGAGAAGACCTTTGAGTCCCTTAGATTGCAAGAAGATCAAACCAGTCCATCCTAAAAGAAATCAACCCTGAATATTCATTGGAAGGACTGATGCTGGAGCTAAAGCTCCAGTCCTTTGGCCACCTGATGTGAAGAGTCAGCTCACTGAAAAAGACCCTGATGATGGGAAAGACTGAAGGCAGGAGGAGAAGAGGGCAGCAGAGGGTAAGATGCTTAGATGGCATCACTAACTCGATGGACATGAATTTGAGCAAACTCTGGGAGAGGGTGAAGGACAGGGGAGCCTGGTGTGTTGCAGTCCATGGTGTCACAAAGAGTCTGACAAAACTTCCTGACTGAACAAACAAATGGAGCAAAATCCCTGAGGAAGCCAGTGAGAGTGGGATCCAGAGAGAAGACTGGGGGGTGGTGTCTGTGCCTTGCCCTGAACAAGGGGAGTAGGAATGTGACTGCACACAGGTGCACAGAAATTGATAGGCTAGATGGGCAGGAATTTGAGGGAGTTACTAACCCTCTATTCCTTCAATGAGGAAAGAGCTAAGACACCGGCTGAGAGTCAAGATGGGCCCACAGGAAGGCGAGAGATGGAAGCATAGAGTCGGTCTTGCGAAGCAAAGGCGAGATTGGAGCCTAAGGACATTTACGGGGGTTACTAGGGAGAGTTAAAGGACAGTATGACTTTTTTCTCCACCCCCAAACAAATGGTTTCTCCAAGCTGGATTCAGCCGCTTAGATGTGTGAGCAAAATTTCATTGTTTAGATGAATATGAGATTGGAGTTTTATAAGATGTCTATAGTTTGTGGGCTAAGAGATTTAGGACTTCAGAGATGAAGCAGTTTTGCATAGCAATCAAGTCCAGGGCTTAGCCTTGGAAGTAGTTTACTAAAGGAAAATGAAATTGAAAGGTTGGTCAGCTGCCATGTTGCTGTCACCTGGGATCTTGGTGGATTTGGGAATTGAAAGGAAGAAGATGGGCCAAATGCCAAGGATTTCAGTTAAAAGTGGGCACAGGTAAGGGGTTATCATATGGTTGTAATATAGATTACTAGAGGACCTTCATCTGAGGGTTCTGAGCCCAAAGATGCTTTTAAATGAGGATAAAATGTGAAAACAGCTAAGACTGAGAATCCTCCCACCACTATTCTGAGATTCATAGGAAGTAGCAGGAGCTGGTATGCAAGAGGGAAAAGATGGAAGAAAATGCCTCCTGGGACCAGACTGAGGAATGGGCACACACAGAGATTGCTGGGCAGGTGAAAAGGCAGACGAAGGAAACAGAGGATGGAACAGACCAGCCATAAAGCTTGCATCTGGGATGATGATCAAGGATGCCTTGGGGAGAAAGAGGTACAGGGATTCACAGTTTTGCTTGAAACTCTGATTAAAGTTCTACTGATGTTCAGTTGCTCAGTCATGTCCGATTCTTTGGGGCCCTGTGGACTGCAGCATGCCAGGCTCCTCTGTTCTCCCCTATTTCCCGGAGTTTGCTCAAATTCAGGTTCACTGAGTCAGCAATGCCATCCAACCATCTCATCCTCTGTTATCCCCTTCTCCTTCTGCCCTCAATCTTTCCCAGCATCAGGGCCGTTCTAATGAGTTGGCTTTTTGCGTCAGGTGACTTCCCTGGTGGCTCAGATAGTAAAGTGTCCACTTACAATGAGGGAGACCCAGGTTCAATCTCTGAGTTGGGAAGATCCTCTTGAGAAGCAAATGGCAACCCACTACAGTACTCTTGCCTAGAAAATCCAGTGGATGGAGGAGCATGGCAGGCTACAGTCCATGGGGTCACAAAGAGCTGGACACAACTGAGCAACTTCACTTTCACTTTTTCACTTTCTTCACATCAGGTAGCCAAAAGATTGGAGCTTCAGTTTCAACATTAGTCCTTCTAATGAATATTCAGAGTTGATTTTCTTTAGGATTGATTGGTTTGATCGTCTTTCAGTCCAAGGGACTGATTCTTGGGCTCTCAGCCTTCTTTATGGTTCAACTCTACTGGATGACAATCTGGCTAAAAATCTCAAGCTTTTACTCAAAGTCTCAAATACAGACTTTGTGTTTCTTGCTTCCTGTTTACCTATATATTCTGAGTAGAGCTGCAATTTTTATCTTTCCCTTTGCAATTAATCCTCTTATCGCTTACAAATTCCCAAGGAAATTTTGATTATTTTTCTACCAATCTTGATGTTTTAATATGTTTCTGGAGAAATAGTATGTATTTTTCTGGAATTGGGAAGTTTTAATTCTGAAATAATTGAGTTCCTGTAATACAGCTTTTGTGGGAATATTCAACTGTGTATATAGTTTGATGGATTTAAAGCCTTTATAAGTTGGACCTATTTTTATTTTTACAGTTTCTCCAGTGTACTACTGTTAAGTAATTATTGAGAAAGTGCACGAAAATGCTATTTATATTGAAACTGTATCTT